>JAUYWI010063487.1:0-15496 GCA_034780595.1 Parotoplana pacifica
GGTAATCAACTGTTCGAACAATTTAAGATCATCGACAGTGATAGGAATAAATTTAATTTATCTATTAAAGAAGCCATTTATATAAAACAAGTTAATTCCTCATTGAATAGATGATTAGTGAACTGTGGAACTAGTTATTGCTTGAATACTATCTGTTACTCTTTTTTGTCTAACTTACTAATTGTAATTTATTAATTTTTTTAGGTATTGTTGCTTTAATGTAAACGTACCAAATTGAAGTCTGAGGATGTAAATTGATTTTACGAAACTAGTCGCCTTTTTATGATTAAACATGGCTCTATAACAACCTTTTTGTTTATTTGTCTCCTTAAATTTTGTTTTCTAAATTTAAAATGGATGTATGTAACTAGCCACAAAATAGCACAGAACCAAACATTACTGTTTGAATATAGTAAACAGATTCCCTTGAGGGTATAAAATGACTTCCCGATAGTTAAAACTCATTAATAAAAAACAGGTTTTTCTATCTTCTTTCTTATTATTTTCTCTCTTTTTATGCAACTATTGTGATTTCTCCATTCTTCTATGCTTTGAAATATACAAACATTTTATATTGCTCTGACAGAAACAGCTTTAATGGACTATCGGTCGGTCTATAAAAAAATTTCTTTATATTAGGAGGCTCAAAGAGCCGACAAAAAGTCTGGAGCACTTAGGCATCCATAGAAATGGTTCTTACCATACAATTATTGAGAATCCAGTAGGTAAGACCTTCGTTCAAAGGCGACTTGAAAGCATTGTATAATTAGATCTAAACATCATAACTAAACTCATCCGAAAAATACCATTTTGCATATTGTCAACAATTTGGCAAAACATACACAATACAAATCAGTTATTTTAAGTAGAAAGTCATCGAGGTTTTATTAGACATTCACTCAAATCAATTGTTACCCGTTGCTAACTTTTAAATTGAATCTAAATGGCGATAAAACAGAAACAAATAAATCTTTTCGGATTTGCTATATTACTCATGTTTAATAAGTAGTATCTGAATTCTTACTTATTGTACATATCTATTGATGTCAATCAAAACTGAACAACTCATTTAGAATATTCTATTCTTTATTTCTATAATTCTATACGAGACAGGTCCCACCCTCTTCATATTTTCGTATCTACATCTCACGATTATTCATTTAAATTTTCAAATTAATAAACTTTAAAAAAAATAATTATCCACAACCGAAAGTTTTAAATAAATTTAGGCTTGTGACAAATTCTATTTTATTATTATTCCCAACCCTTTCAATCCACTTTTTGTGTATTTAACCAACTCAGCTACTTAGTATATGACAGGGATTTACATTCAGTCATTATCGTTATAAGACGCGTAGATTTGTCGAATCTATTACACTAATTATTTGTTATTTTTATCATTTATATGTAGAGCAGCACATGATAATGAAAATTTTTTAGATTATGTATCATAAAACAAACATCAGCAGTTGAGACAATGGCACGAGAACAGAGGGGCGGATCCAGGGGGGTCAATGGGGCCCGTGCCCGGTGCGCTTCATTGAAAATGGATGTTTTGGGCCCAGGGGGAGAAGAAAAAGAGGCAAGGGTAGGAAAAAGAAAAAAAGAACGGAGGGGAAGAAAAAGAGAGGGCGAAAAAAGGAGATCCGGGGATCAAGAGGGCCACGACGACCCAACTATCGTTCTGGAAAGCCTTCATCCAACCACACACGAACCTTCGTTGCAAAATGGGGTGGGTCCCATTCATTGGCAATAAAGTTTACCGACATATTCCCGTCTGTGTTCGATTATTTAATGAAAGCTTTTTTTGTGTCTCACTGTCACTCAGCTAAAGTTCTAATGGGATCTCTTATTTATGGAAAACACTGACCAGCCGGTAACCGAGTAGATAGCGCGCTGGACTATGGATCGGGAGGTACACTTTAAGATACTTGGTGGACAGGGTTCCAAAAGTGCTCAGTGACTAGACAACCACACACCTCCGACCCGCGCCTGATAAGTGGTCAATGTGTCCCATTGGAGACTGTCTTAGCCCAAGGATAATGAAGAGGTTGTTATTGCCGATCAATATGCGCTGCCTCCCATGGTAATCGCGTGGTACTGATACTACCGAAAGTAGTATTTATGAAATAGCACATAATTTTGAGAATCACAGTGAAAGGTTCATAGAAGATGAAGATGAAGATGAATGCCCTGTATATTTGTTGAATTATTATATTTGTATACCTACCTACTCGGTTCTTGTGTATCGTTTTCTGATTTACCAAACACACATTGTCAAATAACAAAAATATTTGCATTTATAACACCACAAAAGTTAGTGTTGTTGTTTTGGTTTAGTATTATTTCATTGTGCAACTTCGTTAAAAGATTTAAAAGTCAATCTGCTCATATACTTTTAAAGATTTCAACATACAAAATGGTTGCTATTATTCAAATTGTGATTTCAAGTTTATTTGGAATTGGTGTAATTTTGAACATTGTATCTTTTGTTAGTTTCGTTCTTTACAATGTCGGTTCCAAACTGACCACTCGACTGATTCAAATTCAGTTCCTCTTTGATGCGTTAAGCTGTTTGTTGAATAGCATTCATCTTCTTTTTCCGATAATTCCAATGCAATCTGGAGGTATCAAGAGTATTGTCAATCAAATAGCATGCTATCTTTGGAATAATAAAACATTTATTACTGGTTTATATTCTTTGAATATCTTACACTTATTCTGGATGACACTAGATCGCTATTGGGCTATTGCAGGTCCAACAACTTATCGCTTGAAGCAACGGAAACGATCGATTTGTATGGTTGCAATCACAATTTTCTGCCTAATAGTTAGCTCGGGCCCTAGAATCTTTATAGCAGCCTACATCTACCAAACGACAGGTCAATGCTCATTAACTGAATTTATCTTTATTAACACAACAGCTGAAGTCATCTTGGTACAAAAGATTTATGTTGAGGTATTTCTACCTGTTTTAGGTAACATAACATTTTATCCTTCTATCGCCTTATCTATTCGAGTTATCTTCTTATTAAAACGAAGTAACAGAATTGGAAATGAAGAATCACGAAGACAAATCAGCAATTTTACACGTCAGCTCACCAAAGCTATGAGTGTAATGATTTTTCTGTATCTGTTAGCTGCTGTTATTTTTATTCCGCTACTCGTAAGTTGGTCTTGGCCATTGTTTTATATCTTTAGAGTATTGCAAGCTCTCCTTCTTTACGTCAATACATTTGTATTTCTGGTCTTTTTACCAACTTATCGACGAAAAATGTTGGCCACCATTAACTGTTGTGGATGTCTTCACATTTTAGAACCTAATAATTGATAGAGTTGAAACTTTGATGGTGACATTGTTGAATAAACAAAAACTACATTAACTTATTCTTCATGTTTTCTTTCTCTTGCAATCTTATAAGACTGGACATTGAACTGAAATAGCATACATATTGTTGATTGTATTATTCAATTTTGTCACAAATGAACTTTTTTGTACTTTTCTATATTTATCTTTGTTTCTGGATGTTCTTGATGGTACCTTTCAATCAACAATTCCGATAATATTATTCATCACATCATTAATTTGTTTACTTGTGAAGTACACACTTTTTGTAGGATTCTGACAAAAACAACTATTAATTGTGGCAGAATTAACAGCATTAACAGCATCAGAATTATGATGAAAAAAAATTAAAAATTGAGAATTACTATTAATTAGTCTTCAAATCTGGAATATTATATCATGAATGGATACATAAGATTCATACTTAACACCAATATCATTCTAGTAACATTTTTCGTACAGTTTAGAAGTGCAATCATGAAATTTGTTCCATGCATGGTGTTTTGCACAATCCAAGTAGACGTATTTTCTTTATATCAGCTGCAAAATGCAGTAAAATCTTTTCAAAAATCGTTACCCTTTAGGTCTTTGTTTTAGGAATTGAAACAATGTGTTGATTGGAGCAATAGATTTCCGACTTTACAAATTTGTGAAGTAGAAACGATATATAAATTGAGAACAACTGAATGACAATGTGTAAAAATGGCTCTTGGCGAATCTTCTTTAATAAATTTCTCAACTGCAACGTTTGGACTATCAAAATACTGTCGTCTTCTTTTCTATATAAAATCAAGTTCCATCTTCATAAACTCTCAGGCGGAGATCCAGGATTTTCGTTTTAGCGGGGGGAATATTTGAAGGGACGCGAGCAAGGTATTTAAAAAAAGTAGATGAAAATAACAGGTACTGTTTCCACAACACATTGAGACAAACATGGATTAAACAGAAACATTATTAACAAAGAAGTATATAGCTATGCAGGTTACACAATATCATTAAAGCAAAACAGACACAAGACCTATTCAATTTAACATATAATTTCACTATTGCTTTAAATTCTGGAAAATTATTTTCTTGATCACAATTATTACGTACCAATGTGAATAAAATAATACTGGAAGAGTACCTATAATGCGCAGAATGGAGTGAATGTTTGGGAAAGAAATTGGAGATGCATACCTGAGAGTCTCCATGATCGTCGAAGGCAGTTTCTTTTTAGCATATACCCTCCATTTTTGTGTGCCAGCACTCATCACCGATGTGAAAGAATTGTATGATGGCAAGTCCTCTGACAAATCAGTTGTGTAAGCTTTTACTTTGTCCACGGAGTCTGGGTTTCCAAGAAGCGAGAAGGTATGATGTTCAGACCTCCAATGGCTTTTTACTGGGATTTTGAAAAACATATTTTCATTTCACTTATGATATGGTCTAGGAAAGGTGTAAAAATTGATCGACGAAAGGAGACTTCGGGTGTTTCGGGAGGAATGTTGTTGCGATGTCGTTGACGTTCACAAACTCTTGGCAACGCTGGCATTTTGGCATTTACTGACTCTGCCATATCTATGGCTTCTTTATACCAGAGATGACTGGTGGAATCTGCAGTAGTTCGACATTCTGTGAGACAAGTCTGAACGTGTTCAACGTTGTCCATTGCTTCGCAAATATCCAAATTTCGGGACTGAAGACTTATGCTTATTGGCTTAATGTAGCAGAGTACCCGGTAGCAAACAACAAAACTATACAGAAACGGGAAGCGTGTAATTGCACTTAATAAGCTGGATGCCTTTGAAGATGTTTCCTGATTCCAGCTATTCGGATTGCTGACAATATCTTGTAGTGTTTCCACAACAGACACATATAGCTCCATAAACACTTACAGGGCATCATGTCTTGCCACCCAACGAGTCCTGCATAAGTCAACAAGTTTTTTTTCTTTGATTCTGGAGCGCCGTTCGCAATAAAATGTTCGAAATGAAGAGATCTTTTTGGAGAATATTTGAAAAATATATTCAGCTCAACTAGAGTGCTCATCATGTTCTGATTGGTTGCATTGTACAAGCCAACGTAATCAACAAATTCAGCACATGGGAATTACAATGAACATATGTTGTGGCTTTGGGATATTGTTGCTGAATGATAGATGAAGCTCCTTTAATTCTTGCAGCCATACTACCGGCTCTATCAAAACATTGTCCACGAACAGTGACAGATCCAGACCATATGTTCTGAGTTTAGTCAATGTTTTCGCAATATTCTTCCCTGTGACATTTTCGCATAGAATAAAGTCCATGAACTTTTCTTGTATCTCAAAGTTTTCAATACAGCGAATAACTAAAGAAAGCTGTTCCGTATTTGCTGTGTCTGTGACTTCGTCAGCCATGATACTTAAATATCCCGCCTGCTTGATGCTTTTGATTATCTGATCTCTAATGAATTCACCACATAGATCAATTAGTTCATATCTGTAAGCAACTGCCTAATGTACACAGGGCCCTGGGCCCAAAAAATAATTTTCAGTGGGGCGCACCGGGCGGCCCCCCTTGGTTCCGCCCCTGGAATGCCTGCATACTAATCAGAAGGTCTCGGGTTCAAATCCTGCTCTGTACTGTTGAGGGGCGAATACTCCGAAACTAGTATACAAATGGATTTCCTGCTAATACTAATGTTTTATGAATTATATTTATTTTCTGTAATCTTTTTTAAATGTCTCACTTGCTTTGAAAGTTTCACATTCCAAAATTCGAAACATTAGCTGTATATTAAAAACCCCTTCATTGAAACAAAAGTAAATAACAAAGAAATCTTTATTAACCTCTTCGCCTCTAAGGACATAACTGCGTCCGTCCTAGTTTTTATTTTTAGGAAATTTATGTGGTATATAAAACAATAAAATTCGTTTGACATAATACCAAAGATAAAATTATGAAATATTCATGGTTATGGGAACAATGTAATGCATATTATACTCTATATTACATATCTAACTTCTCGAATACAGGGTCTATTTCCATATTACTTGGACGTACGCACATACATATAGGTGTCTCTAGCTAAACAAAATTGACATAATTTTGAAGATTGTATTTTTTCATAAAAATTAAAGAGAAATTAGGGACTTGCCCTTCTCTAAAATTTACATTTTGATCCAAATTAGCATTAGGTAGGTATAATATGCAAATATGATTTACCTGCTTACCAAAGTTAAGGGTGTGTGATGCGAAACGCTTCCGGATGGTGAATCTTTTAATCAGAGTTCGCTTCACAACTTACTGCAATTTTTAGATAAATAGCTAAACTTTTACTTGTATGTACATGATTTAAAAACACAAATACGGACTGAAATATAAAATATTTATACTGGAAAATTGGCCCAAATATGCCCATAGGTGTCCCAATATATAATGCGACATACTTTTGTACAGTTAGACAAATGATCCCGTTATTAAGCAATTTTCCCAATTATCGGATGTGTCGGACTTAAAGCGCATTGCGTAACGAACAACAACAAAGAATACCCTACTAATTCATCTCAATATGTTTTTTGGCATATACATAACTACTTGAAATTTTTCAGACCATTTGAATCCACAGATTCACGTTGGCTATGTATCCATGGCACTTACACATGGCGAAAAAGGATTAATTAGGTAGGTAACAACAATAATAAAGGAACAATATCAAATCAGAAAAATGTGTATCTCAATATAATGTAAATATGCAGTACAATTATACTATACAAATAAGTCACACACCTACATTGTAAATGATAAACTTTCGATAATCGTAAATAATAAAACAAAATTAAATATTACTGTTTGTTAGAATCAAGTTAATCGATCAACCACTGTGAAACCAAGCTAAAGTGATTCAACAAAATTTTACACTGTCATCTAAACAAAAATTACAACTTGTCATAAATCTGACAGGTTACCATAGAGATTTATCATCCCACTAACATAAAAAAGAAATCCATAGGATAAATCTACAACTTCCAGGGACTATTAAACATTCATTCTGACTAAACTGTTTAGATAACAGCACATTTCCTATTTTGTGGAGGATAACCTTCTAAAGACTACTAGAAGCTCATTATAACATGTCCATACGTCTTTTTTCAGTAAAAATCAATTATTTATTAGGTACAACATTATCTGCAAGTAGTATTGTATTTTATCATAATTTTTATATATATCACATAAATTATTTTATTTGCATGATAAAATACTTCTTCCAAGAATGTTGTACGTAATATTCAATTTATTTCCACTAAAAATGACGAAGACTTTTGACTCATCCTGTATAACAAAATCTATGAAAACACCAACTTTTAGAAGAGGGACCTGCGCAGCTCTCCGAATTCAAATTTTGAAATGAAGGCGACTTACGTTTTTTTTTTGCTAAAAGCCTATTTCTAAAATAGGGCTTTTACAAGCTATTGTTTGAAACAATATTTCTATTAAACATCTATGCGTGGTAGGAAGTTCATATTGCGATTTAAAAATGGTTAAAGTAAGCGTTTTATTGTTACGAAAGATTATATCACAAAAGCAGCTCAGTGTCATGGAAGATGTGAATAGAAAACTATTTATTAATCTTTCACGACAACAATTGTCGTTTTGTGAAGTGCTCTTTTGCACAGTTCGGCAATGTGTGCTCTGAGGTTCTCCACACAGGCTGCGCACTGTACGCCTTCGTCACTTTGCGACAGGGGCCGGGCGTGTTCCTTGCAGTGGTTGGCGGGAACTCTCTCGAGCTTGGACTCCATTTTGACACAGGATTGCACGAAACTGCGCTGTATATCGTTTATGCTTTGTTCTAGAAACATCACCCGCTGTCTAAAAACAAAACCCGATATTTTTAATAAGGGCCTCTTACCAATCAATACACTCGATTTATTTGTAATGTGTTCTTATTGTATTCAGAAATTGTATACAGAAATTGATTTTTTATAGTCTTGGTGCAAAAGTTAATGACTTTTCATTTGAATAAATCTATGCACTTTTCATTTAATTAAATCTATGCACTTAGTATAATTTTCATTGAAAAATCTATGCACTTTTAGTATAATTTTAATTTGAACAAATCTTTGCATTTAGTATAATTTTCATTTGAATAAATGAAGAAGAAGAAGAAGAAGTGATGAAAGCAATCAAAAAGATGAAAGACAAAAAGCACCCGGCATAGATGAAATCCCGTGAGAATGTCTCAAAGCTCTAGACAGCATGTCAATTGAAATTATAGTTAAATTGTGCAACGATATCTACCAAACTGGTCACATCTGTCTTTATAAAATTCCAAAGAAACCAAAAGCAACAGAATGTAGCGAATTCGGAACTATAAGCCTAATGAACCATATCATGAAGTTGATTCTAAAAGTTATAAATTTTTAATTAAAAATAACAAATGTCAATAATAACTTGAAATACAACAATCACGAAATACCAAATTTTTAATGATTATTACCTGAAAATAAAGAGCCCTGCATCTGTGAAAAACAGAAGCGAAATGTACTAAATTATATTTTAATGTCAACATACATATTATGTATAGTATAGTATTTAATACATTCCTGAAACAAAAGTACAATGAAAGTACAATACATAAACTGTGCAAAGGTCAACAAAAATTTAGAAACTGTTAGCCAGGATATAAAAAAATATGTATATAATTATAGGAGGTTGAAGCAACATTACTATAAAAATAAGCAATTTCAAATATCAAGATCGCTGTGTTTGAGCGAATATTTTTAGGTGTAGTAGAAACATTTAAAAAATAATATTTTTGTAAAATCGAGGCAGGCAAAACAACAAATTCCATAGGCTTTTCATATATGGAATTCATTTTCCTAAATTCGATAGGTTTTCCAGAATTCCTTAAGGCGTGGGAACCCTGGTCAATTATAATAAATAACTAAAAATATTTTGGCCAGTCATTTTAACGTTCTTATATCCGGATTTATCTGAATCAATTAACAAAAAAAACTCGTTCTTAATACATATTATTGACAATATGTTGAATGATATCCTAACTCCAGACAAGCAGCATAAAAAAAATAAAAATCCGGCAAGACTTCGACAAGCACTAACGAAAAGTAGTTTAAAATATGGCTTGAACATTGAAACTAACAACTTTTCAAGATCAAATCAGAACTATGTGCTTCTTAATCTACACTTACGTGTGTAAGTGAAGCCAGTGACTAGCCACATCGATGACCATACTCAGTTGAAATAGAAACATGTAACTCGGATAGAAACTGCTCAGTGCAACCAACAAACACATTGTGGCACATCTATCAGTCAATTGATCCAACATGGCACCAAATTTGGTACCTAAAACAAAAAATTAAATGCCTAGTGAATGATAGCATTTTTAACCATTCACCTTTCAACAAGATTTTTAAGCAGTCATTACAGAAGTTCAGCAGCACGCAATTTTTGAGAATTAAAATTTATTTATTTATCCAACATTAGATTTACAGTTTAATAGTGATCTATTTACAAATCGAATAAAAGCATATTTTTTTAGCATGCAGTACTTATTTATGGTCGCCATCCATTTAAGGGTCATCCATTTACTACGTAGGGAAGGGAAGGGGTTCTGATGAATTTGCGTTCAAGGGGGGGAGGGAGAGAGGTTTCCGCATGGTTGCGTATTGTACGCACTCTAAATCGAAAATTTACAAAACGAACAATATGAATGACTGTATGAAAAGTACAGCTAGTATAAATCTTATTGTACTTACCGGCACAATAATGTGGATAAAAAGTAATAAATAGTAAACTGCTCTGCATTTCTTGTTGAAAACATTCATGTTGTTTTTAAGTGCATAATTATAATATGGATATCATTATCGCATTTAGATTGTTTATTTGTAGGAAGTTTCCTAGACAAATATGTACGCACGCATGAGGGGGGGGGAGTTTTTGTGTACAAATGCGTTTAAACTATTAGTTAAAACATTTTGATGAATCAGAATTATATACGGCTAGACAGGTAATGTCTGTAAAAAAATAATGTTTGTTTATAGAGTGCACAAACAAATGATGCAATAAATATATAATATAAATTAGCGTATATAAACACAGAAGCTCATTTAGTTAATTAAGAATAATACAATAGTCAATTAACCCTGACAAAAAGTTAACTTGGCAGATCATCCTAAGGTCTCGAGCAGAATTCCAGAATACTACCGGTTTCACCCTTATTAGGGATCATCAGGTGAACATAGGAAATTGCTAAGTCAACGGTTTGTCAGGGTTAATTGACTATTGCATTATTTGTTTTTGGTTTAGTATGCAAAATCATTTTTGATTTTTATGTTGGTGTGATACCATTAATTGCAGATTTGAAATAGGGATATCTAGAGTTCCTATTTCTCTGCTACTTTAAATAAGTAGTATGAACTTGGTTAGGCAATTTCCTATGTTTACCTGATGATCCCTAATAAGGGTGAAATCAGTGTTCTGGAATTGGGCTAGAGTCCTTGGGATGATCTGCCAAGCAAGTCTTTTGTCAAGGTTAACTGTCCATTGTATTATTAATTTAAAAATAGTTCTTTTGAAAAATGTAATATATATTATGATGTGAGTTATGTTTAAACAATATTGCATATCATTTTTATATAATAAAAGGTGCTTCATATACTTATATAGCTTATATTCTAATAAAATGGTATTATCTTAATGAAAAATATTAGTTGTTACTAAATGAGTTATATCCAGATTAAATGAGGTTTTCTATCAATTATTTTGCAAATTATATCATATTGATGAATCATAAAGCAAAGTTTATAATATTGTACAAGATTTCATTATTAGAAAACTTGTCCATTTAATTTTTCTTTACAATGAGGAAAAGTATATTAATAAAAAATAGTATATATAGTGAAACCAACATTATGTGACATATACTTTTACATAAGGAATAAGTTAACATTAAATACACGAAAACTTTAAATATTTAACTTTTGTATATTTTATCCCAAATCTATAGCTATATATGATACAAGCCATTAATATTTTTTAGAAAGTTTAGTCAAAAAGAGATGATAATAATAAATAATAACTGAACACAAAAAGTATTTTATCTGATTTGTAATTGATTTTTGACTAACTAGCCATAGATACTCAGCACATATTCTACTAGTAATAGAATACAAATGTATACGAGTTGTGCAGCAATGAGTATGAATTTTCTGAGCATAATAATCTATGATTACAGACATCAATGTATCAACCAGAGATGATTAAGATAAGGATAACAAATTATAAAGAGACCCATTTCTATGAAGTGACCACTATAAATTTATAGTGGTCACTTTTATACTTACCCAAATATTTATTCTATGATTTTTGGCTTGTACATTATGGTTTAATCTCCACTACACAATAAATTAAATGGAGTGATAAATTTCATTAGAGGACATTGGATAAATCTATTAATTATAATGTTTTCTTTGCAGAATCTACACATTTAAATCTATGATATTCTGATCATAAAATACACAGATTTAAACTCATAGATATTTTAAAAATAATATTATTTCTTAGGTCCTATTGGACCCACCAACCAATTTGAATTCAATCAGACAAAATTTAATTTTTGAACCCCTAGCTCGGACCTATTATCAATGTTTTAAAAACACTGTTGATGAATCTGTCCAGGGTACCTGTCTACCTAATTTCAATCTATGTACCACGGAAGTTGAGAAATATGGCCCAAAATGGGAGATATGTTAGTGACATAATTATTACGTATTTTTTATGTAACTGTCTCAGTGTCTCTACCAATACTATGTGTATTGTAGTTATTATGTGTTGTCTATATGTAAAATACCTTAGTTAGCTGTATTTATAACTTGTGTAATTCTTAATAACATTAGATCCAACTTCTCTCTCAGACTTGTTTTGTTGCTTATACTTACTCATTAACTTCAAATAAACAAAAAATTACTTTGGTTTAAAAGACGAGCAGCATGACCATCAAATGCATCTAGAAGCCCAGACAGTAGATAAGCCCAAGTTGTTTTTACATGATCTGTTGACATATACCAAAAAGCAATGAGAGCCAATAATATTCTAGCATAACCTAAAATAACAAAATAAGTAGCATTTAACACTTACTAGAAAATCATATTGGTGATTTAATACTATTAATTTTGTATTTACTTTTATCATCATATTAATTAAATTATATATATTGGTATTGAATGCTCAAAGCATAAAAGCATTGACCAAGTTTTATATGATATATATAAATAAGTTCTGTTTATGTAATATGGTAAAAGGAAACTGTTAATAAATTATATTTATGTTATGTATTTTACATGCATATTACTTGCAAGCAGTATTGTATTTAATCTTAATTTTATTTAAATAATAACATTAAATTACTTTTATGACAATTACCATGTCTTTAGAAAGCATAGATAAGTGAATAAGTGCAAGAAGAAGGTCATCTTATTGTACATAGTTATTAATGTAATTATAAATACAATCTGATAAAATAATTGCTAACATTTAGAGTGGTGATTAACCTTTCATGGTCACAGTGTGAAGATCAGAAACTACTTGAAAATGCTTTAATCAATTGGAATGAAATTTGGATATCAGTGTCTGAAATTAAGGTTCATTGAGTTGGACTAGGCACAAACAATGCATCAGAAATATAATTTTAAAAAATTCAATTTTAGTGACTTGAGTTTCTTGAGTTTGCCCATGAGAAAGAAAATCTGTTTGATAGGTGGTGTGTTTCTAACAATGTTGATAAAGACTTTGCCAACTTAAGGCAGATGTTATTGCTAGAAGATTTTAAAAATGTTGTCCCACCAAATCTCAGAATGTACCTAGAAGAGCAGAGAGTTAGTTCAGTCGAGGAAGCTTCACGAGCTGCTGATGAGTACATCTTAATTCACCCACAGATAGTTCAACGTTCGCCACCTAGTAGTTCTGTTGGTATAAGTCCATACAAAGGTCCTTTAAGAGGTTCGTTCACAAGTGGTAAGCAGGGAACTTACCATGGTAGAGAACCCAGTGTTTGTTTTCATTGTAAACGTAAAGGACATCTAATGTCTAATTGTTGGTTTCTGCAAAAGAAATCCAAACCAAAAAATGTTTTGGCTACTCAAAAAGTAGCAGATGTGCCATTTTGTCCAATAAAATCAGTGGCAGAAGAATATAGCCCTTTCATATCAGAAGGCTACATTTCGGTTAGTGAGGACACCAAAAAGGTTCCTATCAGGATATTACGAGACACTGGAGCTTCTCAGTCATTAATACTTAGTGAAGTCCTTCCTTTGTCTGAAAAGTCAAACTCGCAACAGGATGTTCTGATTAAAGGCATTGAAATGGGAGTAGTCAGTGTACCACTAAATTCACTCCATATGCATTCCAAGTTAGTGAAAGGAGAAGTGTTGGTGGGGGTCTGAGAATGTTTACCTGTAGAAGGTATTGACATGTTGCTGGGAAATGATTTAGCAGGTGGGAAGGTCATTGTAAATCCAATAGTTTCACAAAAGCCGATTTTGATTATGAGTTGTTAACAAATAACTACTCAAATGTTTTTCCATCATGTAAGAAAGAGAAAGATAGCAAAATCCAAGTTAGTCTACAAAATACGTTTTTTGCAGATTTGTTTGAAGGAACCGATTTGTTAGTGGATAATCTGAGTATTTCATGTCAGAAATTAATTGATAAACAATGAAGGGATGACAGCCTGGCAGAAGTATTAGGTTGAGCTGTAATGGAAGAGGAGAGTGAAGACAAACCAGTAGCTTACTTTATTAAAGATAGTTTGTTAATGAGGAAATGGCATCCACCTGAAGTTTCAATGGAGGAGGAATGGAAAGAGTCGGTCCAACAAATCGTAGTACCTAAAGATTACAGAGGTTCGATTCTGTCTTTAGCTCATGATGCACCAATGGGTGGACATTTGGGAGTTAATAAAACTTATGACAGAATAGTAAACCATTTTTATTGGCCGTGCTTGAAGGCAGATGTTTCAAGGTATTACAAAAGCTGCGATTCTTGTCAAATAGTGGGAAAACTGAATCCTCAAATTCCAATAGCACCCTTGCAACCTATACCGGCATTTGAGGAACCTTTCAGTTGTATTTTGATCGACTGTGTTGAACCTTTAACAAAGACGAAATCAGGGAATGAATACATGTTGACAATCATGTGTGCTTCTATGAGATTTCCAGAAGTGATTCCATTGAAAACAATTACCTCCAGAAGCATTGTCAAAGCACTAAATTTAATTAAACTTTATACCATGAGTATGAACCAAGAGGTTCAAAATCTTTGTGACTATATTTTTTTCCAATAAAAATAGTGGTTTTTGACTTATTTTTAAATATTTTCACATTGAAAGTACTGTTTTTATTTTTTTTTAAATTGATTCATTGTTTTATATATCAACTATACAATCTCTAACATGCATTCAAGATGCTCTTGATATTACCTATGAAATTTGCCCATCACCAATTGCTCCTGATACAAAGAATATAACTTTGTCCAACAAGATGGACTGGTAGTGGAACTCAGTCATCAAAAAAATAAAGGTCTTCTGGAAACATTCACTAAAGTCAAAGTTTAACATAATGGTGGTTACGGTAGATGAACAGGCAGTGTTCTTGATCAACTAGGTCATTGTCAAAATTATTGGTATTATTTTTAAAGTATAACAATATTTCATTTTGAAGCTACAGTCATCAGAAGTTTATTAAAATAACATTTAAAAAATGTATACCAAAAAATGATCTTCAAAACCTTTCCCACATATTTCAGGCAACTCACTTCCACTAATTAACTTTAAATTTGTTTAGGTTCAGAATAAATGCAATTTTTATATTTTAAAAAGTTTTTTGTTATGTACACTGGGTCTCAAAATGAATGGAAATAATTTATTTTAATTTTTAAAAACATAAATTTCCAAAGACATTTATAAAACTCTTTGTTTATTTCTAATCAATCATTTAGTAAATAGCCCTTAAAAGGGCTGTTTTTGCATTCTCTGAAGGGGGGTCACTAATATCTGGTATTTCCACCATTGGCTTCAATAACTGCACAAAGATGGCGAGGAAGGCTGTCAATGAGGCTATTGATGTAGTTCTGTGGAAGAGAAGCCCATTCGTGCTGAATCCAACCTTGT
>JAUYWI010063498.1:0-15496 GCA_034780595.1 Parotoplana pacifica
CATCCCTTCAAGATCAAATCAAAACTATGTAATCGTGTGTATCTTGTTATACACCCAAGCTGAAGCATGATAAGATGACCAGTCAAGCTCGGTGATTTAAAGTACCATCTAGTATATCCAATATCCATAAAACAATCCGGTCAGAAATGAAAAATGTTTACAGTTTATGTTATAATGCTTTGGTTGTACAGAATTTTTACAAAATATAAATTTGAATTTAAAAAACACGTTTTCCCCAAGACAACTTTCATACTTTCATTGCTACTTGGCAACAGTTGTTAGGGGCATAACTTGTGTTCAGAAATATGTTATTTTTACTATTTTATGACGCAACTCTGACTTTTTAATGATGCTGATGACGATGATGATAATGCTGATAATAATGATGATGACAAGCCCCCAATGCAGAAGCCTTCCCGTGGTCGGGATGATTAGGAATTTTATCAAGAACATTACAACCATATATTACTACAATAGAGCAGTGTCTGTGAGGCCTTATACAATAATATCAACCCTTTGAACAAATCCACTGTCATACTCTCCACACCTAAGTCCGATGAATTTCACCACCAAATACAAGTTCAACTACAAGGCAAACACATACCAACAATCCCAAACCCTGACTCATTTGATCCAAAACACACATTGAGCACACACATAAAAAACACAGACTCCAAAGCACTCCAAAGTACTCACATCAACCACATAGGGGGTAAACACAAAGAGACCATCATCGACCACAAAAACACGCCAACCAACACCATTTACCACAGCACACATAGCAACACACCCACTCACACAAAACTCACCTCCTCCACGGTTTATGAAAAAAAAACCATTGCACTAACAGACGAGTCCATAGATATGTGACCCAGGACAACTACAGAGTGGCCATAAAGTAACACAAGTGAGATATAATGATGAAATAAATTACAAATCCAAATTTTATTAGCAAAACAAGAGCCTATATCACAATATCTATCATAATATATGCATCAAATATGTATTTGTGGCATATTATGATAGATATTGTACAAAACCAAACATACTTCCACAATATACTCCTTCATCCCTATGTCCACTCCCCATACAACACTACAACCTGGGTCCCTCTGGACACACCCACTTAAGGCTTCGGAGCTCGTCACCAAAGCTGGGAGAGTGAACCAACCGGGAGACCGATGGCGATTGGGCGGGGTTCTGGAAGCAGATGAACCAGCCACTTCGAAGTGAACAATAATATAAAGATCAAATTGGTAAAGAAATGGAATTTTGTGAAATAATTTGCACTATACCTAATTTGATAGGAATATGGATCACTCCATACGAACTAAACTAGATAACAAACTTTATTTGACATCAATTTTGTTAAGAAGGGAGGCCTTATATTTTTTATTGAAAATATTACTGTTATCTGGCCTACCTACCTGCTTCATTCTTGGTTCAGAAAAGAAATGAAGTTTTTGGAGTTACTGCCAACCTGTTGTTTTTGTTGTAGATTTGTTTTCTAAATTATAAATAAATATTTTTCTAAAATTTATTGACATCTGACTCATATCTACTTTGTGTCAAAAGCTGACTAACATGACACAATTATACCTACATCAATATAGCCACAGATACAATAACGACTATTTTAATTTTCCTGTACTTGTAGGTTAATAACATAATTTCTAGATGTGTATTAATGTAGAATGTGTGAGTTATAGAATAACGTATGAAGACAAAAGATTCAGTAATTATTATTTTTTAGGTGTGACGTTTGGGCGTTGCTATCTTCGAATTTCATGTTTCATGTTTTCTAATTTAAAATGACAATTGTAAAATTATGCCTATAAACCTTACATATAATTGAAAATTTACATTCTAATAAAATAAAGGAACTAAAGAAGACAAAAGTCAAACTGGGTGTATAATAACTGTAATTGACGCTTTCTTTCTTTGACAAAACGATGTTTAACTGAAGCAACAAAAAAATAGAATCATATTTCGTTTTTTCTTGTGGAAAACAATATAGAATGCTGAACAATGTAATGACAAAAGTTTTCTATTTTTTAATTGTTTTATATTAAAATGCAAAGATCGAATTTGAAACCTTCCGTTTACAATAGCAAACGATATAATTTCATCTTTAAAATAGTAATTTGTTGTTTTGATTAAAAGTCATTTGTTATTTTAAATGAAGGTTTGTTTTTACAAAAATGACTGACAGTTTCCACAAGTCCAAACGATATTGTAAAATGCATGCTTCTTTTAGATTGGATGTACAATATTAATCACTAAATTATGAATATCTTTGAATAAAATAATATATTATTTATGGTATGCAACATTAGGTTGGAAACTCAGAATACTACAAAAACTAAAATATTGATATTGTACCTATTTATTAGTATCAATATTTTAGTTTATGTAGTAGTCAAAGTTGAATTTATATTAGAAATATTATTCTTTTAAGGTGTTTTAATGGACTTGAAGTTCCCATGATATTTACAAAAATAATTTTCTTTAGAGAGTTTAGGAGGCTCTATGATTGGAATATTTTTATAGTGAGATTTTACAACAATGCCCAGCATGCTTTTGAAATTAGTGCTCTAAAATTGATCTCTTTATGTAAACTTAAGACTTCATGCATTCCATTTTAAGAGATTGAGCTCAAACATTCATCCACAGATATTTAAAAAAAACAATAATGATATGCACCAGCTAAAAAAAATTTTTTTGATGTGGTGTGTTAACTCCACAAGGACCTCAGTAATAAAAAGCTATAATTTGTTGGAAACAACATATTTATTAGTTATCGATTTCCTTACTTAAAATTGAATTTCAGAAATACTTATTTTAACGTATTGGCTGGCTCCCCTTAAATATTGTTGGCCCATTCCTAAAATCAGTTGACCTCAATTTTTATAAAGCTATAACTTTTAATTTAGCACTTATAACATACCAGATAAAGAATAGATATGCCAAATATGAGGACTTTCCAACGAACTATTCATATTTCATTATGAAATAAATTTTCCATTTATCGTATCCAAATTTATAGGATTTTGACATAAAAAGTTTCATAACTTTTTTTGGCACAATATGTATTAATAAAATTGTCTACAGTTGTTTCACAAGTACTATTATACAATCTACGGGAATTTAATGAAAGTCGATTCAAGGTGTCATGTGTAATTTTACTCTCAGGTTACAACATGGCCATTAAAATCATTATTTTCAAAAATTCAAAATTAATCAATTCGGTATATTATTATTTAGCTTCAGGATTGATTTTTTTAAAAGTATATTGGCCCAACCTCATGTTTTCAGAGGGCAGTCACGTGACCTTGTGATTTGGAGTTTTCGAGCAATTTTGAAAATTTTTAGAGGGTTGTCACTCCCCTCCCCCATATCCGAAGGGTTAAGGCATGCTAAAATTTAAGGGTGGAGGAATGCTTTAATTATATAAGCAATATACAATTTAGATGGCTGCTAAGGACATCAAACAACATTCATAAAAAAGTTCAATGAATCAATTACACCTATACCTGTCTCTTATAATATGTACATTGGATAACTGGGATCAAAATATGGCCCGTTTTCAGACTTTAATGAAGTCACTATTTTTTTTCTTGTTGGTTAGATATCTAAATGTTATTGAATATTTTTTGGAATCGTTTTGAACCGGTGATATAAAATTCTACCTAATTGTTATAATTCAACTAAAATCATATGATAGATACCTATTGTTATTATTTTTATAAACAGGCATTCAAATTCTCATCAGTACTTGAAACTCGTGCCTCATATTGATAGTGGCAAGCATATATATATATATAGATAATATCAACTAAGAATCATGACTTAATCTTCACACACTTAAATCCAATTTTATAGAAACATTTTGTTACATTAATAAATTTAAAAAAATTGATAACTTTAATGAACTTTATTTTGAAGATAGTTAATTTTACCAATGATATTTTTACTTGTGCGATAAAATATGCGAGTCGTAGTAGTTAAATTTTGCTCTTAGATACTGAAAAATAAATTATATTATTATAATATTTCAACTTTCAAATTTAGCATAAAGTTTGTTATTATATGTGTAAATTGAGCTAATATCGGCAAGGTCCTGTTATAGGTTTATGCGAATATTAAAAATAAATTCTTATCATAATTAAATTTCTTTGTATTTAGTTTATTTGAATTCAAACTATATTTGAAACAAAAATATGTTTTCAATATCAATAATGTATAGTTGTATTAAGAAAACGTTAGGTCTGTTGTCTAACAAATTTATTCGAAGAATTCAAGTATTTACAATAATATGTAATAATTAATTGTAAAGATTTTGACCCTACGTAGACTTCGGGCCCTAAGGACATATTTTCAGATTCATCAAAAATGCCGCAACCGATTTGCATGACATTTGCCATCTAACTTTACCAAATTCTCTTGTAGATTTTTTGATTAACTTAGGATAAAATTAGCAAAATGAAATTTTACAAAAAATGATAAATATTTGGTAGAAATAGGTACTGCAAACATGTCATTCTTATATTGTCTTTTTAAAAATATTGATTTTTATGTCCAGGGTACAACCGAAATGTTTTGAAATTTTTATTTTGAGATTTAAAAAAAGCTCGTGAACACATTTTCTTTAAATTCCAAAAAAATGTTCTTTGGCAGATATCTAACCAAAGAAAGATATCATTGAAAATATCGAGACACAAAAGAGTTATGATAAGATAAATATTAAACTTAATTTTCTAATTAAATATAGATAATCCCCTGGAATTGCTTTTTATATACATACTTAACAATATTCTTTGTATGAATTATATTAGCATGAAAAAAGCCATTAACGTAATCTGAAGTCAGAAATTATGGGCCACTGAATTTGAACCAGCTGGGATCCGATCAGGAACCCAACTGATTCGTTAATTTATTTTCTAAATTCTATTTTTGCGAAATAAATAATTTCAAAACTACTAAAGGTATTTTTTAATCATCTAGAGCCATTAATTGAGCATAACAATTACATTTACTTTAAAAACAATTATAAGGACCACTACGTACGGTGGCCTTTGTATAAGAACAGATGTATGAAGAACCCAAACCTTCTGATACATAGTTTCTGGCTTTCAATGTCTATACCCATGCCAATTTTGAAGAACAAAACATGATTATAGTATATTTAGAAGCACTATAGTGGTTTTTATAAATTCAATAAATTTTAACTTAAAAATCGATAAATCAATATAATTTTGAAATGCAAATTCAAATCTTTATTATTTTACCCTAGATAACATCTATGCTAAATTTCAACTTAATTCAAAATAGAAGCTGTCAAATTTGATGACATTATAGGAAAATTAGAAAATTCCTGGTACTGATTTTTAAAACAGAAATCTTCTTCATTTGACTTTTCAGTACAATGGAACATAGGTTTAGTTTAAGGGCCCCCGAAATCTACCCTGGTATTAATTCGCAATTTCTCCCAATGGTTAATATAGATCTCAAATTGATTTCATTCAAAATTCTTATTTTAGTAAAATTAACAAAAATATCAATAAAGTGTGAGTTAGAATTTTAATTCTTTTTTTTACTTATGTCGTAGATGCTATTAAACGAGGTTATTATAATTACTCTCCCTTCTAAAATATCATACTCGTACTTTCATTAAATCGGTTAAGATTAAATTGTACGGGAACTTTGAAAATCTCAAATATTTTTTGTTGAAAATTTGATAAAGGGGTTGGCAGCCGGTGATGTCATGGTGTCCCAAAATTATCCATTTTCCCAATTTGACTTCAATTTCGGAGTGTAGCTACTAACATTTAAAGAAACATAAATGCAAGTGATTTTAATATATATTTAGGTAATTTTGACCATGCATATTCATAATTTACTATAATTTTTATATTTAAAACTGATAACACATTAGATAATATATTATTCATATTTACTATTTGATTACTAAATGTTCAGAATTATCTAATTTCAATCATTAAAATATTATGTGTCGACATTAACATATTTTTATTTTCTTACTATGACGGAAGTTTTAAAACGGCGGGAGATGTCAACCTGTGCCAGACCCCTACAAAGAAAGAGGTGTAGAGATTTCATTAGATTGGAGCAAATGTTATCACCAGGCTAAATAACAAAGTCTATTTTCATTCAATAGATTCAGTCAGTCGCCTCATGATATCATCATTTCAATCAGAGAATTGGACACTGCACTGATTGACTATGTATTTGTACTGCAGCTACTGTTGATATAGATGGCCCACGACATTTGATTGTGACCATACTACTACCTTAATTGATCTTATGTGATTATTTTATCGTGTTTCGAATTATGAAACCAAAATTAAATACCTAGGCAAAATTAAAGAAATTCTATGCATAAATGCCGTTAGTTGTTTAACAATTCCCCTTTAGTAAATGTTATTAGAAAAATTACTTGTCAGTGTATATAATTTCTCAGTAGGGAACATAAGTATGTGGACATTTTTGTTGATTAAATAATTTATATAGCGACTTTCTTTAACGCCAGTCATTTATAGCGCATTTTGTAAGAAATGACAGGTGGTGTATATTAAAACAGAACGAGTAACTTAGTAATATGGAAAAAATTATATTTAGTCAGTAAAAATATTAAATACATCTCATCTAAAACGATAAATGTTTAAATAATATTAAATAAATAATAGTTAACGGCCAATAAAGGTTTTGATTGCTTTAGTGTTATCATAGCAACAGAAACTTGACTTATAAATTGATAAAGTTGTAGTCGGAATGAGCCCATTGAGCCATGGAGGACAACGACAAATATTGTCTGTCCTACAGCCATTTGCCAAAATAGGTACAGTGAATAAATAAATTTCAATATTCATTTTTAATATTTTAATCAAAAACTGATGACGATGTGCCCCAGTAACAGATCAATAGTTTTATCATGAAGTGAAATATATTGTTTTTGCAAGAATAAATATTAAAATGCCATCAAAATGGAAGTCACAAAGTTTTTATGATTGGAAAAAGGTATTCTGTTTTGTAACTATTTCACGTTGAACTTATTCCAGTATATTATGACATTCCATTTGTAACAATTCCTTTTGCCGTCACTGTCAAGGTTGTTCCAATTCCTGTCATTATTTCTAATCCTGTCATATGTATTCTATATATTTCAATTTATATATATGCTCGTACACGAAACGTCGCATTGACTAAAATTTTGATTTTTTTAAAAGTATTCATTGGTTATTTGTTTGCATAACTATTGAATCAAAGATAGTGGAGTACTATCTTTGTATTGAATATTAGGCTTGTACAGGTGTTGCACGATAATTTTTAAACATGAAAATCAATTTTATTGTGTTATACAAAGGTATGAATATTCTAAAAAAAACATTTTAGTCACTGCGGCGTTTTCATACGATGGGGTGCATTCAATATCGGCGCCATTTTATCAAAATGTTTGTTAATGACACCAAATTTTTAAAATACCTACCTATTAGTAATAATAGATGATAGGATATAATAACTACCTATCCTAGAAATTGTGAAACAACTTATACCTACTAGGTATCTTACCTACCTACCTATTAAAATGATCTGAAAATTTAGAAATCGGATTATTTCATGAAAATGCTTTTGAAAACAATTATTATTGTATATTATAGTTTAAGATATTTCATAAAATGGCATCTACTAAATAAAATTACAAACTGAATTTAATAAGTGATAAGAGCAAAAATAAATAAAACAAGTATTCCCTGATTAAAAAATACTGCTTATTTATATTACTCGCCAATGATAGCCCAGGACAGATGTTTCGGCCTTATTTGGCCCCACCAGCCAGGCACAATTACAGCCTGAGCAATATAAAATTTTTATATATTTCTTATCAAAGCATAAAAGAGAGGAAAAATTACTATAATAGCATAAGAAGAAAAAAAACATATTGGAAAACCTGTTTTCTTATTAAAGGGCACTCACGCTGGGTGTGGCCAATTAATGTGTTAAGAGCAATAATAAAAAAATAGGCATACCCTGAAGAAAATATACTACTTATTTATATTTATTGCCACAGATAGCTCAGGACAGCTGTTTTAGTCTTAAATAGACTTAAATATTATTAATAATGGTATCAATTTCTAAATTCTCAGGTAGTGACTCAAGATTTTTTTTGACAAGATTTTAATTATAAGCCCATTCTTGTTAAAATGTATTTTACTTTCTCTTTGAACAAGGCTTATATCTGTTTTTTTATTAATATAGCAGTCATACTAAAATGCAAATTTCCTGTGTTAAACATATTATGTAGGGGTTTTAAAAACTATAAATAAGAATTATGTTGCGCGTATTTTTCTAAAAATGAACTTAGCATTTTATTAGAAATATCATTTTAAAATTTATCTTGTGATATTTATTATTGATGAGTATAATCAAATCAAAAGACCACTTTGTGTCATTTACAAAGTCTTGTTTCATTTCCATCATCATATTGAGTCAAAAATTTCCGACTTTAGTTTTAGCTTTTAGTTGTAAAACTGTGTAGGTACCTACTATTTTTAATTAAAAATAACCAGTCCTTTATCAATGAATGAATGAAATGACTGAGTGCTTATATTATCATACCTCAGTGTTTTCAAGGGTCTGTCTTTTAAAAAATACTTAACTTTATTTAGAAAACTCTAAATTTTTTCAACTAATTAATAGCAAAAAAATAAAAGAAATAAATGATTTTACTATTATTATTGCTTTAAACTACTCTTGATTTCTTGCCTTCGTCCAGTTTGATTGATTTTCTTTTTCTTGAATGACAAGACCTTAGAGTTATTCAATAGCTCTCAGAACATATTCAAGGTCGATTATCGGGTTAGAGAGCGACAAAGTGGACAGTTCTAGATTACATATTTCTTTTCGACAGACTATTGTGAAGTAGCTCGAAATCACCTCGTCACATAGGTTATATAGTGTCGTTGTGGAAACTACCTGTATGATCTTGTGAAACTCATGACCATGCAATACATTTTCGACTAGTAACTATGTAATAACATTTATCTAAATAAAAAGTTTTATCTTTCAAACAAAATGAAAGAAATTTAGTTTTTGATTTCACTTACTGTTTTTCTGATTTTAAATATTTAACAAAAAGGGCAATATATTACGAGTATGTAGGCAATTTTAGAAAGTAAAATCAATTTTGATAAATTCGTATTTTATTATTAATAATAAAATGACACAGTTTCTATATATTTAAAAAAATACCTTTGTTATATATGTAGTTTCCTAATTTCTTTTAAATTTAATTATACGAGTTATTATATACTTACACATATACCTAATATATAATACCTATATAAGTTTTAATCACTCCAAATCACGATTTTAGTAATTAGAGCATTTCATTTAATTTGATTTTTAAAAATATATTTTAAATAATGAAACAAACGTAATCCGTATTAAGTATAATCAATTTGTATTGTCTATTTATTTTACACTTTTGGTGTTGATGTATGTTCTTTGCTATGTTTGATATGCTTAATTTATGAGTGGTTATTCTTCTTGGCGCCTTCTATCGTGTCAATGTCCACGTAAAATAGTCGTATATATAACGTGAATCGTTGCGTTCATCTCCGGTGTAGTCCTCTGGCTATCATTTTATCCCGAAATGCTTCCGTGTGTCATTTCATGACAGCGTTGGAGTAGGCGAGGACTGCTGGTGTATCTGTACATAATGTTTTAGAAATTTTAATGTCATTGGAAGAAATCTATAGAATGTATCAATAGCAAACATAAACACTATATATTTTCAGAAATGGGTCGTTTAAAAGCAATCCTGATTGACATATAGATCAAATTAAAGAATTGGAACTTGTTGGCGACTTCCCTATTGCTTACAGCTGTCAATATCCCTATTTTAATTCATTCTCATTAATACATGCCTATAATGACTTTCTCTGGATATATATGGACAATAATATTAAGATGTAATGATTCCAAACAAAAATGACATCAGATTATAATTTTTTAATAGTGTTAGAGATTTTAATTTTCATAGAGTCCACTCTAAATATTGTATTAATTTTCATGTATCTATCTTCTATCCAAAATGACTGAGATAAGATAAAATGCTATTACATTCACCCCAACAAAAGTTACATGCAATACATTTAAGAAGCAATGAATAATATATACTGAATAGTGTCTCCAGAAAGTAATAATTATTCTTTGTCAACCAAATCAGAAAGATAATTTTCTAAAATTTGCGTTGAGTCTGAAATGGCTTAATTATGATATTAATTTTATGAAAAGATAATACATATAGACCCAAATACTATGTGCTTAAGGAAGAGGATGATAGCAGCGAGAGTAGCGTTGCAAAAAGTCAAATGGGGGACCAATACTAAATTTAATATTCTTTGGTAAAGTAAATAAAAAATTTTTTTAATTATTATATAAAATAATAAATAAAACACTTCGAAAACTTATATGTAGTTAAGGGTGTTTCTTTCAAAGAGGTGTAGTTCTGGAGAGTTGTTAGAAAAATACATATGTACATATGTATGTAGTTTAAGGATATTTGTTTGGAGAAAAATGAGGGGGGCTGAAAGATACTCACCGTCCACAGGTTTCGACTCACTGATAACAGCCAATGACGAAAAATCTATAAACCGATTGCAATGAAGTTTGAAATAGTGCAAAAAATTTGCCTGCAATTTTTTAAAACTTCAAATTATTCGTCAACATCTGAAAATTTCCAAGAAGTATTTTGTGTGACCAAATTTAGCAACATAAGTATTTGATATAAAAATTTTGAAATATGATTTAGATACCTACTCATAAATTGAAAATAATTTATTGAAATACCTTTAAAAGCTTAAAATTAAATATTTTGTTAAATATTATGTTTGAAGTTTGAACAACCCCGAATTTTTAAGCATTATACTTTTTGTGACTAAATCAAATAAAATCCACTAAAAACCATCTAGAAACAGATAAGCTATTTTACGTTATCAACTTATAAAAAGCATTTTATTAAAAAAAATATTGGTGTACAGGCTCAGACATACCTAGTAGTTTTAATATCTCAAAAAAACTAAAAGTGAGTCATCTAGAATTTCAATGTATTTTATATAATTTAGTTTGTATGTATGTAGGTTTAATTCTTGAAGATGATAGAGATCAACTATGTTTCTACAAATGTCCCAACTAAATTTTCTAAATACTTTAGGAGGTCTGTTAATTTTGGATAGTAGACGGTTTAAAATAACTGGAAATGGGGTGGGTGGATGGCCCTGAAGACTTTGGAGATCAACGATTGCTTTGTGTCGAAAGGTTCGAACAATTTTTATGGATTTATGAATAGCCCTTAAGCCTCCTGAAAATAGAGAAAATAAATTGCGTTAAAGTAGTATCTATCTTCAAATGGTTCAAGACTATTCCTCATCCGCATTGCGGAGTCTTGAAAATGACCTCGGAATCCTGGAAGAAGGCGGAGATCAATAGATATGAGGTATATTGCGTTGAAATGGCGATTGTAGAATTGTTTTATTTCTTTGGAAATCTAGATTAAGAGAAAATTCTCTTTGATACCATCGAGTTAGCTGAATTTTAATGTTTTTTCTAAGATACTACTATACAGTTGAACTTTTTCTTAAGAAAAGTAAATAGCGCTTTGATCTCGTTGTGCATTGGAAATTTAGCAGTTTTCAAAAATAAATTAGCTGCATTTCTGACAGTAAACCTTTACCATGATTTTCAACCATTTTTATATAATTGATTTTTCAATTAGGTATATTGTTCAAACCAAGTATAACAAAAAGACTAATTGGCAGACCTATGTATTTGACTGTAATTGAGTCGTTAATTGTGTGAACGTCATTTGAGCACAAAGAAAGTGATTACACAGGTAAATTATAAAGAAACTGAGTTCTACTCAAGATAAATTTCATTAACATTTTCAAATTTGATATCTTCTGTTTCTGGTGTTTCTGGAAATACCTGGAACAGTAAATATACGTTTTCTTGCCATTTACTTTTAAATATTTTCGTATGCCAAAAATAACGTTAGCATATCTTTTTCTTAAAATTGTGGTTATTCCAATGTCAATTTTATTAAGAAATATGACATTTTCAACGTTGTAAGTGTGAATGCTTTTAAATAAATGGATACAAAACGATGTGGTAACTTTTGATTCATAGGCCCTATAGCAAGGAAATAGAATTTATTTGGCATAATTTTTTATAATTTATTTTTTACTAGATATTTCAATATATACCAAATAAAACTATGTACAAACAATAAATTTAAACTATTTCTTGACTGCTCCATCTCGTTTATTTCCTATGGATTACTAGGTTTTTTAAGTGTTAAAATGGTCTTAAAGGAAAGCATTTCTAATCCGTAATAACTGTTACAGATTTTATATAGAACAGCCACGGTTTTAAGGCAGGTGGTTCCTTGCCGTCCCTCTGGCCCTTTTTATTATTAATGTTCTATAAAACAAAAATATATAACATGCTATTAAAATGGCAGAAATTCAAACAAATGAATGTTTTATTGCTAAAGTTAATAATAATAATAATAATATGTATGTATTTATGGAACGCCTCATATTGTACAGCAATGTCAGAGGCGATATTACATTTACAGAAGATATTAAATTTACAGAAAATTGTGTCAAGAAGATTTAAATAAAATACAGTCTATTGTAAAAACATCTAAGCGACATCATATATCATACCTACATACATATATAAATGAAAATATTATATAGGTATTAAGTAAATAAGTTTTCAGTTGCCGTTGAAAAGTGGCATAATAATTTATTAACCTGAGTGAGCAAGGTAGTGTGTTCCAGAGATGTGGAACTGCAATGGAGAATACCCTATCTCCAAAACGTCTAGTCCTCGAGACTTTGAAAACCAAAGTTGGTGTTGCTGTTTGACGTGTTAGACGACCTGTCTCATTGATGGTAACAAGATTCACCAGATATAAGGAAACCATGTAATATATTGATCGATATATGAAGATTATGACTTTAGATTTTATTCTTTTGTCAATCGGAAACCAATGAAGCTAGTGCAATAGTGGCTCCGATGGTGTTCTCCAAGGGGAATTTGTAGCATGCCTGGCTGCCGCATTTTGAATCTGCTGCAATATTGACAGGAGGCGATCATGTATATTTATCAGTATTGAATTGCAGAAATCCAATCGTGCTAAAACAAGGCTGAAAACAAGATATTTGACATAGTCATGAGGAAGACATCGAGATTCACTTTTGATTTGTTTCAACCAGAAAAAGAACGACCTGCAGATCTATGTTATTTACTGAAACGTTTGTATTTCACCTTACCTAAAGGCCACCATTCCCTGTATGCTCTTCTGAAATTTTGGAATCCCTCTTAAATAATTTTCTGGAACCATGCCTGGGCTTTTTAATTAAACATCTCAAAAAGCATAATCGATAATCACACAATCATAATTTCGATCCTATTGTTTTAATTGATTAATTTGCAATGTATAGATTATAAAGAATTTAAAACTAGTTTCGATAGTTTAGTAATTATATAAGTTGTCTTGCTTAATTATTCGTAGTAATAAATAGAAAAAAAATTAAACAAAATTATTAACAAGATTTCTAAGGATATAAAAATGGAATGTATTTTTAATTGTGAATAGTGTTAAAATGAAATCATATTCATTGATTGGTGCAATTTTCTGTACATCTCTGGAAACAACTCAACTTTTCTCATGCATTTCTTAGTATTCTCATACATTTCTACTGTATCCCACATTCCTGCTGCATGAGAAAAATCTCATTCATTTTATAAAAATTGTTATATTCTATTTTTATCATATTCATTATTTTTAAAAATGCTGAACTTACCTTAGCCACATGGTGGACAGTCTTATAAACAACACATGTCATGTGGCTAAGTATGGTGTTAGTTACATGGTGGCCAGTGTTTTTTAAATCATTGGGGTCAGTTTTTTTGTGTTAAGTGTTAAAAATAAAATTTTCCTTACTTAGGGTCAGTTTCTTGAATAAATTATTTTAATGATAAGTTAGTGTATGTAGTAAAATAACAATCATATTCTTAAGAAAAGACTGACCCTAATGTAATGATTTAAAAAACACTGCCCACCATGTAACTAACACCATACTTAGCCACATGACA
This sequence comes from Parotoplana pacifica, assembly GCA_034780595.1. Taxonomy (NCBI): domain Eukaryota; kingdom Metazoa; phylum Platyhelminthes; order Proseriata; family Otoplanidae; genus Parotoplana; species Parotoplana pacifica. Next base: position 14,188 of record JAUYWI010063498.1, read on the forward strand.
GATGTGTTGTTTATAAAAGACTGTCCACCATGTGGCTAAGTACAGAATTTTTAAAAATAATGAATAAATAAATAATAATATGATAAAAATAGAACAATTATTATAAAATGAATGAGATTTTTCTCATGCAGGATTTAAAAAACACCATACTTAGCCAAATATTGGATGGTCTTTTTCAAATCCTTAGGGTCAGTCTTTTCTTGAGAATGTTATTTTACCACACTAACTTATCTTAAAATAACTTATTCAAGAAAAAACTAAAACTAACTAAGGATTTAATTTTTTTTATTTTTAACAATATTTAAAAAAACACATCTGCCATGTGGCTAACCACTAAATACTGTATTAAAAAACATACTGGCTTAGTATGGTGGTTTAAAAATTTGCTACCTAGTATAGTATACTCTTTTACATTACAATCTATTTTAATATATTTTTAAAATAATATTTCATAATACATAAATTTTCTTAACATTTATAAGTTCATGTTTAGATAGAACTTAATTTATTGATACCTTATTTACTAGTTGTCCAATCTCCAACCCAATTCAAAGTGCTCTATTATAAGTATAGTTGGTTAATTGGTTAGAATATGAGCCCTTAAGTTAAGCTTATATTATATTGAGAAAAATCAATTTAAAATATCACCATACTTAGCCATATGGCAGACAGTCTTTTTTAAACATGTTCACCATGTCAGTTTTTTCTTAAGGATAAGTTATTTTATTATACTGAACTATCATTAAAATAACTTATTCAAGAAAAAAACTGACCCTAAGGATATTTTTGAAATTTTATTTTTAGCAATATTTTAAAATAAAACATCTCTGCCATATGGCTAAGTACAGTGTTAAAAAATTGTTAGTTAGTAGCTACCTCAGTGAAAAATTTTAGCATGTCATTTACAAATTTTGGTTTGATTTTGCTAAAATTTTCTTATAATATATTTTACAAAAATATGGTTGACACTATTACTATGTGTTAAGACTCTCACCACATAAGGATTTTCATTATGTGGTGAGAAGAGTCACTTTTGCTATTATGATATGTGAAACTAACTTGGTAGATACTTCAAAATTTGGTAGTGTTTGTATAAATATGAAATTTTGCTTGAAAGAAATATAGCCCATGTTTTAACCAAAATATTTGTTTCAGAATTAATAAAACCTTAACAAATTTAATGAATTCCAATAATACTTTACCTACATTTGTTTTAGAATTCTTGCCACAGATGTTGTTATAGCCCCTACCCTTTGTAAAAAAGGGTAGTCCTCCCAGTGTGGGTTATGAATTTGATTACATCTGATGG
>JAUYWI010063509.1:0-15492 GCA_034780595.1 Parotoplana pacifica
CTTGTATGAATTGTTTTGATTGTTTGTTTGTAGGTATTATCATCTAGGTCAAGTGATATTTTTGGTGGAAGTAGGTGTCTATGCTTGGTTATGTTATTCTGTTTAAGTTTGGTTTAGGGTGTGTGTATTGAGATGTTGCAGTCTTGCACAGCTACCCAGCGACTCTTGTCATTTACTCAACCAATTCCAAAACAAAATTAATCCCTAGTATAATTAACATATTATGTCCATCATGCAAGCATTTACCCCACAACACATTACACATATTTCATTCTCCACACCACCCGACACACTTCAATGTCTCTGACCTATGGTCAAATCCATCAGATGTAATCAAATTCATGACTCACACTGGGAGGACTACCCTTTTTTACAAAGGTTAAGGGCTACAACAACAACAACCAAACTGTTTTCATAGATAGGTATATACAGGTATAGATAGTATAATTGTTACTAAAAGGATATTATAGTCTTTCAAATATAAATGTCTCTCTCAAATTTCAAATCTTCCGACATTCTCACAAATTGCTCAGTATTGTTTTATAGATCACAGTTTTCCAATGAAGAGCGTGTTTGTTTTGAGCGTGGCCGTGCAAGTGAGAGACAAGTACCTATCAGAGATACATAGAAACAATGTTGCTCGAGTTAAAGCCCTTATCAATGAAGAGTTAACGTTGACATTTCGAAGAATAGCTGATTAATTTGAAATTGACAAATGTAAGGTCCACAGCAATTTGGACACACTATGGTTTGTTAGAGACATGCCTCTAAGTAACTGTATTGGACCGGCAGGAGATTACCGACAAACTGAACGTCGGTCAACATTGGAGCACAAAATTGTTGTGGTTAACGTCCGTGGTAAAAATTATTTTGAAGTTCTTAATCGAAATGAAAGTGTGAACTCGGAACGATACATTCTCTTTTTACAGAATATGAATTGTTTTTATGAACTCCTATGACGCCTTTCATGGACATAGAGCAAGATGTTGGCGCTTCTTTACCTCCAAAATTCCAGGATCTTTGAAATTGATAAAAAATGATTTCAAGTATTAAACCAAACTAAAAATTATATGACACATAAACAACAATTATCAAATTTATATGTCAAACTTACAAGTGCATATTTCTCAATGTCTCAACTTTTAACAATTGACTTCTGAGGACTCGAGCATGTGCCTGATGAGTTCTTCATTTGAAAATAAAAGATCCGCGCAGTTGAGGGCAATTTGGAGGGGCGGGAGCCTTTTAGCTTCGACAAATTGATGTCTATCTGCTGTAAAATATCTAAAAATAAGTAAAGTGAATAACATTCACTGGCCAATCATTTAACCTGTACACAAGACAATGGTCCTGTTGAATGGCAAAACTACCTGCAACCTTTCAGAAAAATACTAGCGTAAATGATTTAGTTGTATCTATCATATGGTTCAAAGGTGTACAGAACATTATATGTGTAATATCTAATTTGGTGTTGCGCATGTTCCTATATGTGCAACAGCATTCTGAAAGCATCTGTCAAAAAAAGAAAACTTCCAATGGCATCCATAAATGCAAAGTAGGTATTGAATGAGGATGTAGTTTGGACAATTTTGTTACATATAGAATCGTAGCTGCTGATTCTCCCATTTCAGCACTATCAATGCATTTTCTACTCTTTCAAGTAGTCCGAGTGGTTTATCTTCTATAACAAAATGATTAAACGCATACAATACAGACATTTGAATCAATTATACTAATTCAATTAATGGCTACCATAAACTACTTATAGATAAAATACATGAAAGTGAATTTTTATTTAAATGATAATTTTATATTACTCATATATATTGCAATAGCTGATTACTTCATGGTTCAGTCCTTTTCTATCTATTCACTATCGTGTCTTCTCTCTGAATGTATCTATTTAGTTTCTCCATATACGACCGAATCACATAGAAAAGTAGGTATCCTCTGAAAGACACTGAATGTCTTAAAAGCAAAATGACCCAGGTTATTTGAACATTTTCTGGATGGCCAATGGAAAAATAGTAAACTTGTTTGTATGATTAATAACAGTTAAGGAGTTGCAACACCGAATCAAGTTCAACGCTGGAGCGCAAAAGAAAAGTGAAAGATGAATGTAAACCAGTCAGCATATTTGATGTGTGGACCTCCTCGATCGCTACTTACGTGACTTTAGACACGGTGTTAGTGTCACTTAACCAATTTTCTGAATGTCTCCGTTTAAGTAGCATGATTTTTGCACAAATTTGCTGTAGGTTTATGCATTATACATAAATAAAATCTGATACCTATTATGCATTTCTCTTTTTAACAATAGAGCATCTTATTTTTCGAGTTTTCCTAAATTATGGTAAAACCATCTTGGCAAGTGCCTGGCTCAATGAAAGAAGCAGGAAACGACCAACTACTAATTTGCTTTTCGCCAAGCGTATTACCAACATTAGCAAAAATACGACTTACAATACCAACAGTTCGACTTTTGTTTCACACGTAATGTATTCCAATATGTCATTAATAGTAAACTTTGCTTATTCTTGAACTGCCCATTGTTTCATTTTTTGGAACAGTTTCAAATTACGAATTTTTAAATATTTGTATTTTTTACCACTTAAAAATTTACGAAATTCTAAAAAGTTTGGGCAGTGATGTGTTAAAAGTTGTTAAATGTATAATTAGCTAAAGTCCTAGAATATAAAGCACAATAATATTTAAAAAAATCACAAATTAACAGAAAGCCGGGAGACCCGGTATGGATTAGGTTAAATGGATATGATATAAATATCACGCGTATTTTCTACATAATTTTTCTTCTTTAGGAAATTTAGGTCAGATAAGCCTGCGCTTTATTGGATAAAAAGCATCTTGTCTGTAAATAAAGCAAGGTTGAGATGATGGAAATTATTTGTTGTTTATTTATATATCAATAAATTTTAATAATAGTTTTGACCACTTGTTTTACTATGTCACTTTCATATTGTTGCCAAGCGCTGTAGGCATTTCGAATTAATTATGATTAAAATGAGTTGTCTAATTATCACGGCGCTATTGTTCATAATATTGCTATTATGTTTTGCATATTATTTTACACAAAAAGATATAATTATAAAGTGTAAGTATTAGGATTAGAATATCTAATCATTTTAGGTATACGTAGATAAAATGAGAACTATATAGTTTAACACAAAACCTACTGTCAACAAATATTCTATGCATTTATCAATAGCAATGTAAGTTGCTAATATGTATGAATTGGGAGAGGTTGTTACTATGTATTGAGAATCTTGCCACATAAGGATTTATATACTATATGCTGAGATTCACATATTTGAGTATAAATTATCTTGGAAATCAATTAGTAAGAATTTAACTCAGAAACTAAATATAATGCTGAAATATCAGTGGTTATTGTTGTGCCAATAAAAATATAGAAGTGGCTATTGGTTTGTCTTAACAGACCTGTTTTTGGTGGCCTTTTGTCTCTCTATTTAAAATTTGCATCATAATTATTGGTTATTATGGATCATGCTATATCTATAACATAAAATAGCATTTGTATTTATTATTCTGTCACAGATATGCTGCAGTAAAAATTTTACTGATACCAAAAACTGATGTTAAAGGATAGTCCCATGGATTTGATCAAACATATATTTATTATTCCAGCATGGAGCAATAGCCATTTCATTTTATTTGTGAGCTAGCTAAATAAAGTTTTGTAATAAGATTTAGAATTAGGCCATGTTTTGAACATAAGACCTATGTGACACAAATAATAAATAAACAGCCAACTAAAATCCAGGTCTGTCTATATAGACCAATAAATAGAAGGTGTATAGAAATATGACTGTTGCTGCAACACTGGTCTATGTGGTCAGTAGGTACTATAAGCATAATTTCTGCTTCAAAAGCACTGGATATTTTTAAACATAAAAAACATACTGTATTAAACAAAATCTCTGATATATATGTCTAATATGCTTTTGGTTTATATAATGTCATTAAAACTATAATTAACACATCATCATTTTGAATTTACTTCTGCACTACTGAAGCTTTCTTTGTTTTTTAGTACTGTGGAAATTATAGGCAATCACTATTTCTAAAGACATGCAAAATAAACACAATTTCTATTGGTTGAAAATGGTAATTTTTATTTAATTAAAATAACTTTTCAATAAAGAGTGCTTTGTTTTATTTGTTCACAATTAATAACTAATAGAAACTAATGGAAAATTCCTCTAAACTATATTCAATTATTCAAATTAATTGGAAATTGCTAAACAACTTATTCTTGTATTATAAACTTGCATAACTGTATTAAAAACTACATTTGGGGAACAGTGATGATTTAATATAGGGTTAATCAAACAATGATAGTTTCACTGATATAAATAAATTCTAAAACCATAAATGTATGTGGTATTGGTTTGTAAAATACAAAATCTGCAGTTAAAGTATTCATTACTCCTTAAGAATACATACATATTCAATGAAACTGGTTTTTGACTAATAGGGATTTGTTTTATTTATTGATATTTTATGGAAACCTCTGTTCGTTTTTTCCAACAACTCCTCACTCTAATGATGTATTGTGATTCAGTACCATAAGACTGATATATTGTTCTAATAAATAGTTTTTGCCATAGGTACAATAATTATAGTGAAATTTTTAAATTTTATATGTGGTACCAAAACTTTTATTGCTGAAGTTTCACAGGCCTGTAACATTGAATACACTTCCAAGAAATGTTCAACAATATTTTTATTCCATCATATATATTATTTTATGATGTAGTGAAATTGAAAAGAGATTTTGAGGTTCAGTTATACACTAATGATAAGTTAGTACAGTAAAAATATCTACTCAAGCCAAAAACTGATCCATAAGCACAGTTACCCAGAAAATTCTTTAGATAACTAAATCTGCTCGAAAATGTGTGCCAAAATGCATACAATAAAAACACATTATTATATAGATGTACTGAACTATTGCCAAACTCTAATAAAAAGTTAATTTACTAGTTTTATATAGCAAATAATATTTTAAAAAATTATGTTCAATGAAATGCAGCCATTTGTGCTAGAAATTTTGAAGAATACAGATCACCTTGACTAAACAGTGTCAAGTTTTCTTCCATTTTAGATATTATTGCCTCTGCACCAAGGTGGTTTGGCAATACTGTTCTGGTATAAGTCACTTGGATAATCATATTGGCACTAGATAACTTTGACTGTATTGGTGATTTGTTTCACTGATCTGACATGAAGTATTTTTATTGACCAGGCAATCTAGCACCAAGTTTATTTTCATATTATTATCTTTGAAAATTAGCTTATGCTTGGACTAAAATTGATTTAAAAAAATGAAATGGCATTTCTTCTGCATATATTTTTGTATATATTTTTTAGAACATTCATAGTTACAACTTTAAAAATTTCATAAATAGTAGAATTGACATAGTAAATAAGCTTTGAAAATTAAAATTTAAAATAAAAACTAATATGCTTAATGCTGGGTTTTGATACTTAGGTACTAAATCTTTACATTTGATGTTAGATGAATTAATTCAGTAGCCTAGAAATTGAATTGTAAATTTAACAAATTATTTGATTCTGTTTTTAAAATTTCACCTTGTCTGTTACTTTTCAATCACATTATTCCAGTTATCCTTTTCCATGGTGGCTCTTTCTCAGATCCATCAGCTTTTCTCTCTGTATTTTCACAGTGCAGAAATGCATCTGTTGTACTCTGCCCAGGCTTAAAACCAAACTGCTGGAGCATATCTGTCACTTTTTCTTTCAATTCTTTGTCCACAATTCTCTCCAATAAGTTCAGGCTGTGTTATGTTAGTTTGATGCCATGGTAGTTTCCACAGTTCTGTATGTGACACATTGTTTTTGAAGATGTGGATCAAGGTATTTTATGTTCAATCTTCTGGCATTTCTTCTGTCTCCATGACCTTTCTAAACACCACTGTTAAGTTTTCCATGCCTATCTGGTCTAACTGCCTTTCCTCATTGATATGCATTATTGACCTCAATACTTATTCCTCATTCACTTTCTTTACTTTGGTTTCTTCAGCTTTTTTCTTCCATTTTCTACATTCATGAGCTGATGGTTGTCTCTGATTTTTGCCTCATCCATCAATACCTGTCCATTTTTACTCTCACCATCTACATCTTGTGATTCTTTATTCCTCTCAGATGTCCATCTTTCTCTCATATGTTTTGCAGGTCCTCATATGCCTCTGCTGTGGGTTAAACATCAATGCAGATACAAATCCTTTCTTCATGGTCATGAGCAAAACAAAAGAGAAAGGATGTACATAATTTACAAACAGTTGGCAAAGTCATCAATCAAGTTACAAGTCTAAAATTACCTAGAAGCTAACACCTAAAATTGATTTTATTTATTTATGGGATTTACATATTTATCATTTAATTTTTATTCTTTTTGTAAAAATTTATATAATTCATTATGTCATTAAATTTGTAAACTTGTTGCCTTCTAGAGTTCAATTTTTATTTGTCAGTGAATCGAAACTGTATAATTGAGAAATCTGTAGACTATACTATAAATGTCAAAATTTGAATATCTACCCATAGAGAGCACAATTTTTTCATTTCTTATCAATTGTTTTCATACAGTTCGTCAAATTTTAGGCAGTGCTCGAAACAAGGGATAATTACTACTGTTATGTAAAAAAAACCTCACAGTATGGCACTGATTGATACACAAAAACTGCACCCTTTTGTCTGGATTATTAATTTAATGAGATTTACTACATTGCTTTAGAATGGGGTATGGAACATTTACAGCAAATTTAAAAAATATCCATTACATATTTTGTATCACAAAAATATATGTTTGATTGGTGCTCAGTTTGTAACCTGGTCAGAAATATCAAATTTTCAAAAATCCATAATTCTGTTGACTTGTACAATGAAGGGATTGTGATATGCTGACTAAACATGACTCATTTTTACCAAATAATAACTACATGAATAAAAATATGTCATTATCAAAATATAGGTTCCATGTGACCCCCGGTTTTCACTAGTATAAGCCACTATGAGCCTGGTTTCATCAGTCATAGGTAGACTTGAATTTGGAGGGAGTATCTTCTCGTAAATGGAGGATAAAAGAACTAGTCTCATTTCACGATTTCTCATGCTGGTTTTTAATTTGGTCTTTGAACATTTTCAAAATTCATAGTTTTTTTGTGTTTATGTTTCGATTTTTTTTACTGTTACTATTTGTATCAAATATTTTTTTTAAAATTTCCTTATAAGGATTAATTTTCTCAGTGTCTAAACTAAAGATATTTTATTAGGGTTAGAAGTAGGGATAGGTTGGTCATCCAACGATTAGCCCTGTATAAATTTTATTTACACATTCTGCCAGTATAGCTTCTAAAAATAGTTACCTATCTGATAAGCAAGTTATAGCAAGACAGTTTAGTTGTTCCATTGATTATTTTGAATTTAGCAAATTGAAATTTATTGGCTCAATTATTTATAAAAATAAAAACTAGTGTGTTGATTAAAGTACCTATTCTAGACGGAGTTTAATCTTTGTGTTAGAAATTCTAGTACCTCGTTAGGTTCACTTCATTTTGAAACTTATGAAAAGAAATTGACAAATCATCCTTAGAAAGCCGGTCAGTACATCCAAAACTGCTACAAGAGACTGGCATAATTACTCGCTTATGCCAATATTCGCTGAAACCGAAACTAGTCAACTAATTTGTGCCAAATTACCAATCTACATAATGTTGCAAAACTATATGATATCTATGGTCTCAATTAAATAATGTCCTACAACTTTTAAACCACTTGTTGGTATAATTTGTTGAACTTTGATTTATTGTAGCTAAAGAAAAACCGTATGAATGGATTTATGTAGCAAAACTTTCCAAACGCATTGAATGTATTGGTCAGGGCTTTCACTATAATAAATTGGTATATGATAATACTACACCATTTATGAAAAACTATTTGTTTTTACATGGATCTATACCAATAGAAAATGAAACTTCTTATGAGATTAAGCTACCTAGTACTCAAGTCGTGGTAGCATGCAAAGGCTGTGTACTGAAGAGGGACAATTACAGTTCTGTTTATCACGGTACTAAATATTGGGGAGCTCAATTGTTTATTGTCAACAGTAAGTTGAATTGTATAATTTCTTGTATATACAACTTAAATGAAATTAATATGAATTCAGTACATGATCTAGTTGGATAAAAATAAGTTTAATAGCATTGACAGTTTTGATCAGACTTTCGGCAATTATGTGGTTGGATTCTTCACTCCATTCTGGTACGAGAAACGTTAACATTGATCATGAGCTGGGTGATTTTCAAGTGTTATGTCCTTCAACACCTGAAAGGCTATACGGTTCTGTAGGGGGGTCATTTGTCATTAGCACATAGAAGCCACACTCAATGTGACTAGCAACGTCAGTCAGTGTCCCAACACGTGACCAGTCTTCGGTGGTTGGTACTAACTTCTGTACTCCCGAAAGAGTTTGGTTTGGTATTTCTCACTGATTAGCTGTATTTTATTTACAGGGCCAGAGCTAATGAATAAAAAGTATGAATTGTCTATTAAATGGCATGACGGTAGCCGATACAAAGGGCCAAAAGGTAAGTTGTTCATTTGAAAGATACAGGCAGTTTTGATTGATCCAAATACAATGGGTGAGTTGACGTTTCTAGGCGTAATACCGCTGTTGACCATTACAGGGTTCCTAGCCCTCCGAGGAAACTCAGTGAATTTCCGAATGTTTTAGGGGTTATAATTTGCATAAAAATTCGAGGATTGTGTTTAACCATCATAGGTTTTTGTACTAATTCAGAAGCGCCTTGCTTTCGAAATTTTAAACTTTCTGCTCGATGCACTGATTTCTGTATAATCTAGCTGTCACCATTATTGCAGATACTCCACTACTCATTTTTCTATGTTTACTTCTAGTGGTAAACAAATACTATGACACCAACACCGGTGTTAGCCCACAAACTTGACCTGCCCATTGACAGATAGTGATAGTTTCGAGGCTATTCTGGTTTAGACCAAGAGCCATAATTTGTCACTTCGACAAAAGTTTTGATAGATTTGCATAATTTTGTTTAAAACATTTTTGGTATCTATGCTCATAGGGCTTTATAGTACCGTTGAAAATGGTCCATTTGCAGCGCAGTTCAATAACCGTTGTTCGTATGCGTATTTTTAATAGTTAATTGATCCCCGTGCTCCTTGAATATCATAATCCATGCATGGATCCCATGAAATTTGGTACATAAGAGTTTAACATGTTTGTCTCCAGCCATAGGAGTTTCAACATTATTTGAAAGTCGGTAGGGGGCCGAGCAAGAGACGCAGAATGTTGACAGGTCCAAATATTAAAAGGGTTTTCCTAATGACTTCACATTTGGTGTGCAGGGACCTAATATGGCGGGACAACACAACGTGTCCATTGACGTATTGGGTCGCCTCAAAGGTTGAACCTCTACGTGCTTAGGTAACCTCTACAAGAATTAAGTTGCACGTTTTACAAAAAGAATTTGTAATTCTAATATCAGTATAACATTCATTAATGGCGAATTAAAAATAGAAGACCATATTACAAGTTTTATTGTTTTCAGGTACGGTACACAAAAAAGAATTGAAAGTAGCCAATAGCGGATGGTTTATCGGTAAGTCTTGTTAGTCTAATTATATCATGGACCAATGTAGTTCAACCCAATGTTGCTTCCTATATTATTGAATGGTGCGAAATAGTTGTAGTAGAGAATTTCTTTCAGAACCCAGAGATGTGTGTCAGTCCTCGTATCCCTTCATTGTCCTCCCTTTTGACTGTGGAGACAATGTAGCACCATAACAAATGCTACGGCCGTGTCATCACATGTCTCCACAGAAAAAGAACTGGGGTTGCGGACCAGAGAAAGAATGATAAGGCAGGGAACCCTAGTTTGACATCCTTCAAACATGAAAGCATACTGCCGCCAAGCTTACAGGCTATCATACAACATCATTTGACTTGGCCCTAGGTTTTAATCAAAATATATTTAATCTAAAGATATTAGTGGCCTAGGCGATTTTATTATAGTTATGTCAATAAGTTGTTAAAATTATAGATTTCAAAACTTTCATAGTTTCAATAATATGGTTATAAAACTATGACCAGTTTTAAGAGCACAAAAGGTTTGCAGTTAAACGTTGACATTTACATGGTATTCTCAAAGCGCTGTAACGTTTGAGCGGGGTTGGTCCATGTGCTTGAGTTGGTCCTTCAAATATGAACCACTTTTACCAAATAATCGCAGCAATAAAATATCTGTAAAAAACTTAACAGTGTGACACAGATTGATACACTAAAACTACATGGTTTGGAACATTTACTGCTAATTTAAAAATATCCATTAAATGATTGGTGCTCAGTTTGTAACCTGGTCAGCAATGCCAAATTTTCAAAAACCCATAATTCTGTTTTGACTTGTACAATGAAGTGATTGTGTGATATGCTCAATAAATATGACTCAATTTTACCAAACAGTTACTACATGAATATCATTTGGTAAAATATGTCTTTATCCAAAGTTGAGTGACCTACTTTAAAGGTTCCACGTGACCCCGGTTTCATCAGGTCGTAGGTGGACTTGAATCTGAATCTTTTGGCTTCTTAGGTGAGTCTTCTACAAACAGTGGTGAATCTGAGGGTCCAGTTTTGTTTCTTTATTTTTTCGATCAAAAGTTTGAAACTCAATTTTCATTTGAAAGAGTTTTGACCTCATCACCCCAAGTTTTCATGCTGATTCTTAATTTGGTTTTTGAAGCTTTTCAAGATTACGTGTAACGTTTTGTAGTTTTTTTATTGCCAGAATATTCAGGGATTTTATTCCCACCTGAGATACCAAATACATCTAATAAATTATCCTAAACACAATCTATGTATTTTAGTTTGAAAATTACGTCATAAAACTAGTTTCTCAAACAAAATATTAAGTTAAATACTCTATAACTCTTTATTATAATATTTAAAAAGCTTTCAAGATTTACGCGACGTGCTCCTTGTTTGATCGTCATAAGTCCGGCTTCGTTTTTTTTTTAATTTTGTTGAAATAATGAACTAAGGATAAACACGCGATAATTGGTGGGGAAAAACATCCAGGACATTTAAGGAAGAACGGACTTAATGTATCATATCTTTCTTATTCATATATTTTAAGTCTGCTTAACGTAAAATAATTTTTTCTGGCACTACGATTCTTATTATTGTGGATCATTTTCCCTGGCTTTGTTTTATAGTTTTTATATTGTTCGAACAATGTCTGAAATTCAAAATTTGAACTGCCTGAACCAATGAACTTTTTCGTTACTTTTAGGTGTTCCTCTCATCAATCGTCATATGAATACCACATTCCCTCCCGGTTCTGCAAATGTTACGTTGCACTGTAATTTGAATAGAAGCTTGATTTTTTGGAAGAAAGGACATCTTAGTTTCACTTTTAATTGGTTACGATACGATATAAATAAATCCTTGCAATCGAATAGAGACTGGACTACAGGACGTACGGTAAATTTATGTATTTAGTTGATGGAGAATGATACTAAATCATAGCTGTGACGGGTTACATTTTGTTTTGAATATGTGAGCAAATGGGTCACCTCGTTTTTTAGAGGAATGAATTTATAGATAATGAATCATCAAAGCGCTAAGAACTAATTCAGTTATTTGAAAAGGTAAAGGTACAGGGGTAATAATTATACATACTCCATAGAGCTGTTTTTAGTAGTTTTGTATTTCCTATCAGATTTTACCACTTTTCATAATTCTAGAAAATTATTTCTATTTAGTCTTTACAACAGAGCATGAAAAGACCACTTTTTGTATATGCCTTCGGTTACCTGTATATATGTAGATTACTTTACCATTTTAACAAACTAAATTGGTTCATACAACAAACCTTATTTTGCCCCTTGGATCATACATTATGTTGTACTACTGCCTAAGCCGCCAATTTTAAAATAAACCTCGATAAAATTGTCTGAGTAGTTTTCAAGCCATATGAGCTTCTAAAGTTGACTTGGTCAGCCTAAAAAGCACTCTAATTCATACATAATATCCTTCCAGGGCATTTGAAAACAGGAACTGTAGTTAGTATGTATCTTTGTTTTAATCTACTTGCTACTGTTTCTCGGAGGATCAATATTGATAGCAGAAGCAATTTTTATATTTCCTGCCACATTCCAACACATTTAGACATCAAACCTCTCTAAAAGATTGTTTCTGATTGATTATCGCTGGGCCTACCCCACCAAATTCGACTACGGCGCATCTAATGAACAAAAGGTAGAATAGGCGCATTTAAAGTTGATTTTTCGAATATTGTATTAAAGATTCCAGCCTTAAGAATACCCAAGTTTCTTTGTTCAATTGTGTACCTCGGTGACTAGTACCAGCCATCTTGAAGAGGGGTGTGGGGGCGGAGCCGATACATTTAACAATTTTGACTTGGAGGCGAGGGACATTAGAGAACAAGCAGCAGAGAACTTGGTGTAGGAGGACAGAGCGGGGACAAGCCTGCCGAATAAAACGCGCCTGACCAGGGCTCCAAGCTCACACCGCCATCGACGCAATGAGGATGTCTGAATACCGTTCCCAGGCCGATCCAAATACAGGGCCGTCATAGGGAGGGCAACCTCTACATTGTAACGTGAATGTGGCAGGCAATATCCAAGTTGGACATCATCTTTTGGATCACCCACTGAGGAATTGGATTACGGGATTTTTGAGATGTATGACGCCGTAACTGGCAATCAGAACATGATATGGCTAGCTAAACTTTAACCAAATTGAAATATAACTTTAGAACAGTTGTTGACCAGAGACAAACTTTATCTGTGGCTCTGTGAATCGAACTAAAATGTGTCTACCCAATAGTTGTTAGCATTCGTTTATATGATTTTCTCTGCTTCATTGTCAGATTTCAAAAACAACTTTCCAGGGTGACACGTTGACGATGGTCAGTCCTGAACCTGGCTATTACAAATGCGTGCTGAATATGGTGTTCAGACAAGACAGAAATGCAATAAACCTGCTAGCCATTGAGGAAAAAAGGGAGCCGACTGTGAACGATGAGATAGCGACCAATGCAACGGATGAGATGGTGTTCTATTTTGAAGGTTTGTGACAACCCTTCGTAGCTCGGGCGGGCGGTGGGGGTGGCCATTTCCTAAGGATTTCTCGTTATCGCTTTCTATTTTACATTTTTCATTTCTGACCGGACTGTTTCGTGGAGTTTGAATTTTTGATTTCGGATAACCAGATGGTACTTTCAATCGCCAGGATTGACTGATCATCTTATCATGCTTCAGCTTGGGTGTAGAACAAGATTCACATGATTACGGAGTTTTGATTTGACTTTGAAATTACGCTGTTTTATGCTGCCGCCATATATTTTTGACATCTTTTAGTTGGATTATATTTATTTCTATGATGTTAGTATGTCGAAGGCTTGACTTATTTAGTACGTTTTTGTTTCAGTAAGGATTTCATTCTACTTAAACATCCTAAAGTATCTCCTAAAGAGACAGAGATCACTCCATTAGAGATAATAGAGCTTTGTGAAAAGGGCCCCAGAATTCTTACTCATTGGAGAACACAATCAGAAACTAAGATGGAATATTTCTTGCAAACAAAATATTGTTCTATTTACATCTCTATGCGCTGGGTGGACTAAATGTTTCATCATTTAAAAAGGAGGATCTGTTTTTTTTTAAATGTGCTTTTTAAAAAGAGCTAAGAATCTGAAGAAGACAGAGAAAAGTTTGACCAAAATGAAGAAGAAAGGGACGTTATTTTATTCCATATAACAATGAGTTTATCGGTATTGGACCATACGAAACCCTAGTTACTATCTTTGAACTCTCTTTTAATCAATTTTCCATTTGACAAAGTTTCTATGGACAACAAAATGGCATAGTAGCAATCAATTCTTTATACTCCCAAAAGGTCCATGTTTAAAACTATGTTGTGGTATTTCAATAAATAAATATTTTCAAATTCTTTTGCGCACGATCAGAGATGCTGGGTACTCATTTTGTGAGAATTGCGCCACCTGTTGTGAGACATTGGCGTTGGGAGTGGCAGGGGCTGTGTAACTGTCATTATTGTTTATTTGATTAATCATTCTTTGTTAGTAGTCATTAGAAAAACAATGGTAATTAAAGACCAAACAAGAAATTTGTTTAAATCTATGAATTTGGGACCTAACGGATGACTAAAGTTAACTTCACAGAGAGGCCAGGTAGATATTCATAAACAGTGAAAAAGCAGGCACTTCTCTAATAGCACCAGTACACCTTGAAGTCAAGGTTCTCTCCTTTTATTTTGATGACCCTCATTTTTACATATGTAAGCGGTATGACCATTCAATCGATATCGTGGTTCAATGAAATTGCTAGCATTGCTGTCTATGGAGCTTTGCCTACAGAGTTAGCTATTGTAAAACCTAAATCGGACTGTGCTTATTAATTTAGAAGTTAAACTGTCCTGAAAGCCCCATCCTAAATGGGAAGGTCCATGAGTAATTGGTTTAGAGTAAGTATTAAAATTTGAGAAGGAAAGCATTGTGAAAGACTTAAACTCGCTAATTTCAGTTATCCATATTTCGTAAAAGATCTTTTGAATAATTGTTTTTATATTTGCTAGCCTAGTAGACGTCTTTGGCTTCAAACCAAAGGTTATCTCAAGTTAACCCGCGACCAGAAGGAAGGGAGCGTCCGTTTCGCATATTTCTGGTAGGACGATGAAGCCATCGATTATGCCAGATTTTTCCGTTTTAGGTACTAATACGACGTCCATATATGACTCTCCAGCAAGCTCCACGGGCCTCATCATCGGCTTGTGCATCGCTCTCGCATGTCTTATCGCCGCCATCAGTGGTGGATTGGTCTGCTATCTTTGGAAACGGTATGAACCTTCTGATATACTTTTTTTTAGTAAAATGTAGTACAATTATTTTAAATCATATTTCAGGTTTTTTTTTAGCTTTCATGGACATCCCTTCAGTAAAAGATACTCGTTGTTTCTTTTTATTAAATTCAAATTATCAGTTGTGAACGAGTTGATTCATACAGAATAAATCCAGATTCTAATTCTATGAGTAATTCTGAATCTTTTTAAAGTACTTTAATTCATGATCCTCCGAAATATATTGTTGTTCGTTTGAAACGTTATGGTAATTTCTATGACACTACAGATCAACGAGATGCTATGAAGCTTTGTTTTAAATCATTAGAAAACAACAATATTGATTTTAGAAATTTAAATGGTCTTTTTGAAACTGCATTCAATTGTTCAAATTGTTATTCCTTTTTGGCTAGTAATGCCCACTCTAACTACATCATCAAACAGATTCATGATATTGACAGTAATCCATTTCTATCACCAAATTTTATAAGGATAGATTTTGGTATAATTGT
>JAUYWI010063520.1:0-15485 GCA_034780595.1 Parotoplana pacifica
GGCATATATATTTGGAGAAAAGTTAGGATCAGTCTTTCAATAGTTTTGGCAATGGGTGAAAGGAGTGAGATCAGATCTTTATTTGGTTTGAGTATGGGAATTTTGATGGCATTTTCCATATTTGTGGTACACAGTTGATTGTGATAGATCATTTGTATATTGTCTGGACCAAGAGAAGGTCAGTTGTTTGATTGTTTGATGGCAGATGTTAACTCTTTATTGGTGAATAGAAGAATGGTCTGATTGAGTAATTTGTTGAGACATATCTTCTACATAGTATGTCGGTTAACTTTGCAGGATTCTGGTTTTTGAAAGTTGGTAAGTTCTTTGTTTAATTGTTTTGCAATATTTTTGTCATTGATTTCTATTTTGTTATTTGTGAAGGTGATTGAAGTATTTGGATGTTTTTGTTGGGGGTTGTTAATAATCTGTTTTATGGTGTTTCAAAGAGTTTTTGATTCTGATCTGTAATCCAGTGTACTGACATGGTTATACCATTTTTCTTTTTTGTGTCTGTTTATGGCCTGTGTTATCTCAGTGTTAATTTTGGTGATCACTGGATTGTTTGGATCTGTTGTTCGTAATATGTCCCTAAACGTCTTGCAGACTTCGATCCAGATGTTTTTCTTAAGATGGTCTTCAGTAGCTTCTATGCTCTTCTCCTCTCTTTTGACTACTGCTTCTTTGCATTTGGCGCTCCAACATATTCTGCTTTTCCTCTTTCCTGACTTACTTTTTTGCTGCATGGTTGTTGGTGCTACAGAATCCTGCTCAGCCTGCTTTCTTGTAGTTCCATTTAATTCTCATGGTGATAACCTTCACTGCTTTAGTACGTTAATTCGGCTTGATAGTTAGCAGGATGGGACATGATCTGAGCCGATACCTCTGGTGGTCTCCCATTTGCATCTGTCTTTGATGGTTGATTTACACTGGGTGACATCAGGGGTGCGGCGGGTTCCGTGGGTCCTGCTATAGAAAGTGACCATACCCTTGTTTGCTATAGTGAAGTGATGTATGTTGCATTGATCGGCTATGTTTTTACCAATGTCGTCTTCTTCTTTCCTTGGGATAAATGTTTATGCTTGAAGTTATTAAAATTAGCTATTCAAATTTATGATGAAATTATTTGTTTCGTATTTTTTAATTTTGGATACAAATTCATTTTGTTGTGGTTACCTAAATACTAATTCTGATATTTTAGCGTCAGGTTTCTCCATGTACCATGGATATGTTTTTAACATCTAAATTCATTTGAACACAGAACTTTCCTTTACAATTGTAGTAACTTGGCACTTTAATATTTAGTGTCCTTCAAATTTCAAACTTAAGTTCTCTGCTCAATTTATCGTTAATTAAATTAATTTTCTGTAATTACCTGTTAGATGTTATTTTTATCTTAATTAAACCTGACGTAGGTAGACTACCAATACCAGTAATATAATTTTTTAATCGCAAACATATATGTTGTATTAGGTATGTAAGACTATTGATTTTAGTTTAAAACTATTCAGTTTAACGATATTTGATTAGTAGATAGATTTAGTTATTTAAAAAATTAAGATAACAGTAATAATAAATTTTAAATTGTAACGTTTATTTCTTCTGATAATTGTGTTTGTTGTATGAATAAACCTTATATTTTTAACATAATCTATAGCAAATAATAATGCCAACTCTGTAAAGAAAATTTGGCCATTCTATCTTAATGTAAAATGCACACTTATTTGAGAACACATATAATAAAATAGTACTAAATCATACCTTAAATTCAAACAAATGTTATATTTTTATATATTGTAAAATTTACTCGATACTTTTAAATGGATACTTGGTGAATACCTATATTATTAAATCGAGGAAAAGTGTGTAGACGAATAATATGGAATTTTATTATTGAAAGTATAATAAAAACTGAGCTAACTGACAACTAGAGGTGGGATAGTCTAAGTGAAAAATTAAATAAAATGTTTTATGATCAGTGAGTGCTCTAAACTAAAACTCAGTTTGGTGAATACTTCGATGCTGGCGTTTATACATGAAACAATTACAACTATTTACAAAACCTAAATATTGATTTCATGAAGTTGTGTAAGTAAAATAAATTAATTAAAGAGAAAATCAACGAATCTTATCTAAAAGTAGTTCATAATGTAACGCCTTCATCTTCTTTACATTCTAGTCGTGTTGGGGAGACACTTCCAGTTTGATCCCATCTGTAATGGGATTGGTAGGTTTTCTATAGGAGCGTGTTGACACTGTCTAGGTGGTCGCTGTAAGGGGTGAAATACCCCAGCAAATTCACAACACAATGGAGGAGAGACTTCGTTTTCCGCTACTTGGTCCCCATATTTATTTTCGTCTGTTGGATGTATATTTTTTCAAACTCTGATGTTTGTAGATTCGAACGGCCTTCTTACTAAAATTAGGATAGTTCCTTCAGAGTCAGAAAACAAGATAGCCTCTTTCCAATAGTTGGTTATAGAGAATTTTGTAATGTTTTTTTTATTGTTGTGATTACAGTAGATACACTCTGGGGATGCTTTCCCAAAAATTAAATATCATTCATTTTTATTGACTCAAAACATTTACTTGCTGCCTTTTCTCGGTCGGTAAAAACAATGTTACAAATTTGCAATTATTAGCCTAATATATTGAATAGTTCACAATAGAACTTCCTTTTTTTCTACAAGCAGAAAGTTATGTACTAACAATGTGAAAAAGAGATATCATATGAATTAGTATTATAATCATCATAATTGGCAGTACATAGTACACAAAACTGAAATAAAAATGTCAGTTGTTTCCCACAAAGCATAACTAAGTGAAGTTATAAATTAAGATAACTTTATACTGTTGAAATATCGTCCGTATGTACAAAATCCAGTTTTAATTTCCTTCTTTATTGAAAGCAAAACATTTTCTTATTTATGACGAAATACAGGTGGTGGTGATGCTAAAAAAGTTTTATTTTTAAAATTTATCAGGTTTCAGTAAGGGCTTTTCCTCAACTAATGGATTTGAGTTAGTGTTTTGTGTCCAAACTGGTCATTGACATTGTTTGATAAAATTTGAACCAACCTGTATGTTACAAGTTAAAATTATGACAAATTTTAATCCTATGAAATTGTTGGTTTTTAGAAATTTTCTAAAAATAATTAAATTAAAAAAACATTAGAATCTAATTATACAGGCAGTTCACCATTTTATTTTTAAAAGTACAAAATTTCCTAATTTAGATGCTACTACCTATCCGTTGTGGTGAACAAGTCTGTTGTCATCATTTTATCAATAGATTCCAGCATTTATATCCATTAAGTACAAAATGATAAAAATCGATTATAATTTTATAGATTAATTTAAGATAAGAATAATAGAGCGCTGTGATAGAAATTAATTAGCCATTACTTTCACTGAACAGAGAGGATAGTAAATTAAAAATATTCCAATAAAAATAAACTGTTTCGTTAACCTATGGCGACAAGTTAACATACATTTCACGTGCTTTAGCTGGGATTTTTGGAAAATATTTGATAAATTAATTAAAAATTGGTTACATACAAATTATATTACATTTTTGTTTATCGAAATTATTTAGTTGGTTTAGTAAATTTAACCAAATCTGGTAATAAACATTACAAAGAATGCAGGTACTTGATCCAATGCATGTTAGTATATCTATATGAGCCCCGTTTCGACCTCTTTAGGTCCTATCAGTCATGGGTAGTCTCGAAACAGGACCCTGTGACGTGTAAGGCTATCCAAGCTACTGATAAATTGGAGCACACAGCTGTTCCTTTAATTTTACCAACAGTTAGTAGGCAGTACAACTGTATGTAGCGACCTTTTTTATTTTAGATACTTTTAAATCATAGCATTGTTTAAAAAAAATATTAGGTCATCCCATAATTATTGTCACCCCCATCTAAAAATCTTATGTAAAGATACAAACAGTTTATTTATACATTAATACAATTAACAAGCATTGAAATTTACTAGATACAATTTACAGCTTAAAATTACAAGTAATTGCCACCGTTTCTAATGATCAATTACAGGTTCTCAAGCTTGTTATATTGGTGATTCAGTTGATCTTCCGTGAATGATCTCATTGTTTCTGAATATATTCTTTCATTTCATGGCTACTTCTAAATCGGATATTCTGAGGGCTACTTTCCAGCATTCAAATTCATATCTGGACTGTATACTGTTTGGGGTAGAATGGTGATGCCTTTTTGTTCCAAGAATTTCGTTGTCTGTCTGGCTGCATGAGGGCGAGCATTGTCATGCATGATTACTGTTTCTTTGGCAACAAGAGAATGACTTCTTCTGCGACCGTTGTACAAGACTTGGCTTACAAACTCACAATATCGTTGGCTATTAATGGATTCGCTTACTACAGAACAGCACAACACTGTGTTTCGTATCAAAAGAAATAGCTTCCATGATCATTGACCTTTTTGTTACTGTTGGTCGATCTCCATTAGGTGACAATCAATCTGTGTTTTATATCTTGTATCATAAGACATCGCAATATGCTCCTGGTTAGAGTGACTCTGTTTTGCTTCTGTGCCTCTATGAGTTCATGTGGTACCCACTTTGAAAACACTGATCTAAGCTGCATGTCTTTGGTTAATATTCTGTACACTGTCGAATGGGGAATATCAGTCATTTCTTCTATTTCTTGACACGTCATGTGGCAGTTTTCTTCAATAATTTCTCGCACTTCATCCACCCTTTTGTTAGTTCGGCTGGATTTGGGTCTGCCAGCACCTCCATGTTACCATCAACTTGAATATTCTCATCAAAACCTTCATTGCACTAGTTCTGAATGGTTCGTAGTGGTTGGATTTTCTGGATCTCTTCTGGCCATGCATTCTTCAATTTCTTATAAATTTCGTTTGCTTTACCCTCATTTCTCCTCTCAGTTTCGGTATAACATTTCTATTTCTTTTTGTATAACAAGTTAATAACAACTATCTATAGCAGTATTGATTTATTTTAAACTTTTATATAACCAAAAATGTCTATGACCATAAATTTTATTCATGAATAATTGACATTACATTGAAGTAAATTCGCTTGAAACTGGCTTTATATTGCTGTTCATAGATTTTTTAGATGGGGGTGAAAATAGTTCTGCATAATTTTAAATTTTGAGATTTGTTGTTATTGTTAAAGTCGGCGAGCCTCGGTCAATACCGCCAAAACTGAGGAGGGCAGAACTTCCAAGACGCGACATTAACCCTATGTTCTCCATCCCGTGTCACGCTGTTGAAGGCAATTTCCTGGTGCATCTGAGCGTGATGATGTCATAAATCCATCTAGCTTTAGGTTCTTCCTATTTCTTGATTGTTTCTACCATCCATTCTATAATTTCTTTTCAGGTTGTTATTCATCTCTTCTTTTAATATGTCCGAATACTGAACTTTTTGTGTCTCAGTACGATTATGTAAGTCAGACAGTGAGGTCGTTTCACCTGATCAAGCACATGTTTATTTTATTGGTTTTCTTATTTTTAAACCAAAATATAAATCTAATACGGAGATAATTCTGAGTATCAGAATAATTTAAAAAGATCATTTTGGATACAGTCCAGCTCTCACACCAATTTTAAATCTTCTCTAGGTTCATAACTGTATTTTCAGAAAAAAATAACTTTAGTGTCAACTAAATCCAAATGAGTGTGCATGTGTCTAAATGAATTAGAACAACTGAAATTTTACTAGGTAGTTTTTTTTACACATTAACTTATGGTTTCCAAAAAATGTCGCTTTTGGATATCAACATTCTATGGCCTGTATTTTATCTATAGAAACAAGATTTGAACACAAATTTAGTCGACGTACAAATATCGACCAATGTTTAATAAGTATGCTGGACCATAGAGTTGTATCGATTAATCCAGACACATTTTAAAATTTCAAATACTGTCAATTCGCACAGTATTTCAGTCACTTACAATTTGCCATTCATTATGGAAGAAAATCAGAAAGTATTATTTTTTGTCAAAACT
Source organism: Parotoplana pacifica (assembly GCA_034780595.1). NCBI lineage: Eukaryota > Metazoa > Platyhelminthes > Proseriata > Otoplanidae > Parotoplana > Parotoplana pacifica. Next base: position 6,014 of record JAUYWI010063520.1, read on the forward strand.
CTAACTGGAAACAATGTTAGTTGTGCAGATTACACACGGATATCTTGTTACAGATTTGGGTAAGGCTAATATTCCGTCCCTGCGACATATTCAGAACCTTGTAAAGGAATACCGTAACAACGTCAGGGTTTCAGTCATGAGGAAACTGGGATCTGGCCATCCAAGAACATTGCAAACAACAGTGCTCCCTTAACTTCATATCCTATCATTTGGAATTACCTACGACCACGGTGTACCGAATCATAACCAAACACATTTCCATAGTTATCCAAAAGCGACATTTTTTGGAAACCTTTACAACTTATATCTTCCAAAAATAGATTATTTTGCGACTTTTTGTCTATTATAGTGACTATTTATTGAATTATAGGTACTAATGGATTGTACTTCTGATTATAATTTAGTTACGTATCTAAATTACTTTCCTCGTGTATAAATATATACATATAAATATTTAGAACAGTAAACTATGGATAGTTAAAAAATGAAGTTCAATAAAAAAGTTGTCAAAAAGTTTAATCACCTGAAAGGTACATAGATATACATATTCATTACACTAACCCTTGTTTATTTGTTTGTTTGTTGGAGGGATGCCAACCGAGCGTTGGTTGTGAGGCCGATACTTTCGACAAATTTCAAGATGTCGCTAACATTTATGGAGTGTTTTGCAAAATGTAGAGGATGGTTGTTTTGCAGTAGTTGCAGTTATTGTTGCACCTTATATCAAGCGGATTTTCTCCTGAATGTTTGTCACTATTTAGGGGGTTTTGCACTTTGGAAGGAAAGATCTTCTAACTTGGAAATATGGAGCATGCCAGTTTGTCTTATTGGACCTTCTATGATTTTCAGGATAGCTCATTGGTTATCTAGTACCTATGCATGGGATTATGGAGTTATTGATATATATTTCTCATTTTGTCTGCTACCTTCTTAAAACGCTTTTATTTTAGTACCTATATAAGCTGCTAGAAAAGATCCCTGCATGGATAGATAAGTGAACATCTTTGTTTTGTTTTGATAAAAATTCCACATCCGTTGCTAGTTACCTGTTCCGCAGAGCCATCGGTTCAGATTTGAATGTGAGCTTCAGAGATTCCGCGTTCACTGAGTGCTTTGATAGCGATGTTTTTGTTTTCATTAAGCTATCTGTTGGCTTCTTCATTGAGGTGGGAATAGAAATATCAATAGATGTCCAGGGCGGTAGCTTATCGGATTTGTTGATAAGGTTCTATTTGGATATCGATGAGTTAAAAAATCTCTATTTTTGACAAAATGCAAATTTTATTCAACTTTCAGCTTAACTCTATCTAATTATGAAGTATACAAAATAGAAATTGTCAAATGGATGGTTAAAATGGTATGTGTGTGACAAATTTTAACCCATTTGGTATTTAAAAAATTCAAAGTCCACCAATCAAGGGTTAAATTGAAAAAAACATGTTTGGCGGTTTTCCTTGAATTGTGCAAAATGTGGGTTGTTGAATGCTTTGTATGACGGGTTTCCAGTAATTTGCGTCTATTTTTCATAGTTTTTTTGTGGTTTTTGAGATAAACGTACCTAAAATGTTTGTTAGAAAAATAATAAAGCCACGAACAGAAGCGAAACGATAATGAATTAGCAATCTGTGGTCAATCAGATATTTAATTTAGCTCTGTTATATTTGTTTTTTATTTAGTTCAGTGTTAACCAATGATTTTCATTGTGCATTGAAACTCATTGATTCTTTGATTCAAAATACACTAGTGAGCAAAATGAATTAGAATTTTTTAATTTAAAAACAAGGGTATTGCCTTATAGATTCAAGGGTATTGCCTATATCGGAATAGACTAAAATTGCCAAATATTCAATCAACGAAATTGCCTAATATCGATTTAATGAAAATTCTAATTCATTTTGCTCACAAGTGTATACCTAAGTGCAATTCTTTATTTTTTATATAGTAGGTATTGTTAGATAAAACAAAAGATATTTAATAGTAAATAAAACGAAATACATAGAACTCATTTTACACGCAATATATGTATCAGTGTATAGTACATATCATATGAGTAAGGATTACTCTATGGTACATATAGCATTTGGTTCTACAAATTACAGAACATTTACTTGTTTAAATTTCTATTTAATTTGTCTACTTAATAGTAATATAGCTAAATACTATGCATCAGAAATTCTTTGTTTATTTTTTTACTACAGTTAACGATTTCAGTATTTCTACTAGTAATTTTACTTTACCTATCACTAGGCGAGTTTAATGCTTTAAAGATGAACTTTTATTTGATTTATGTAAATTTTATAAAAAGTTTGAGTATTTGTTTATCTTCCTGACAAACTAACAGATTTTATTGACACTTCATAAATAGATTGATTTTCGCCCCTACATATTATTGTTAGTATTGGATTAAGTTTCTGTTCAATACACTTAATTTTAATTTAGCTACATCGTTGTAACAATATTAGTGCTGTCTACTATTTGTCATTACATAGTGAGATACATATGTAGGTATTATCTAATACATCACACGTTTTTAAGTGATGAAAAGTAATTGAATTGAAACAGTCATGTAGTATCTCGCACATTTTTGTTAAATGAAAACTAACTATTATTATCTATGTATGTATATTTCCCCGTTTTCTAAAAAGTATAGATTTCAGCAAATTATTTATCATGTCCAAATTCAGGCCATTATCATTAGTTTGGCATAGTCAAGTAGGCACCACATGTTTATTCTATACCAAAGTTTTTTCCTCAGAATATGACATTGGATTCATTGTTTCAATAATTTAAGTTTAAATTTATATAATATTAATAACCAGTACTTTTCTGAATTGGATCTTATAAAAAAGCTAGAGTAACAAGTTCAAATAATTTAACAGAAAATATCCAACAGTATCTCTAAAATAGAAATAAACAACAAACTTGTAGAATAATGTTGGGATACAGAGTTTTATTAAGATTTCTATGTCACTTACGTTACCTTTTCATCTATTGGCTAACAAGACCTATATATGTAGATATTAACAATCATCATTACGTTTCAATCATCGGTTTGTATTTGAAAAGAATGTTTTATGAAGTAACCAACACATTTTTTAACAAGATGATAATTTCGAAAATTTGATGAAATAATTCGCAAAGATGAAATCTACTAAATAAGTATATATTTGTATAAGGCACAGTCATAGTTACTATCGCTTGAAAATGATGAAAATGTCGGAATCGCAGATTCCGTTGGTCAGTTCCTCGACTGAAATAAAAGCCCACAAAATGTCCACTGTGTCAAACATGATACCCATCATCACTAATACCAAGCGCCAGAAGGCCACAGCTGTTGGTGCCAAGCTGGGAGCCGATCATGGGATTGTCAGGAACACCAGCTTGCTGGACAATGAATATGTGTTTTTGAATGCGGTGGAGCTCGGAGAGGAGGAAATTGCCACTGAGCTATTGGATGATCCCACTGTGAACCCTAACTGTGTGGACTACATGGGTCGCAGTGCTTTGCTGCTGGCCATGAAAACTGATAATTTAGCTATGATGGATCTACTCATTGATAAAATGAATTATTTCAAAGTGGAAGACGCCCTGCTCAATGCCATTGACGAGGAAAAGATTCAACTTGTGAAAATAATCATCGATCATCCAGCGTTTATCAGAAATGAAAAGCAATATAATGTTGCCCTAATGAAAGGTGGGAAATTTAATGAGAAACACCACAATGAGAAAAAGGTGCACAGGTCGCAGTTTTCCGCGGATATAACAGCAATTATGCTCGCAGCTCATAAGAACAACCACGAAATTCTTCAAATTCTTCTTGACCGTAATCACTCGCTGGCTATGCCTCACGATCGAGGCTGTGTTTGTGACGACTGCGAGGCACTACGCAGTACTGTAAGTCAGTGCTACGTAGTAATTTCCAAATTTGATAAAAATGTGAAGATAGCTTCCATAATTTTTAATCAAAATCGATTTTCCCATTTTGTAATAATTCTAATGTGCCGCCAATTTATTCGTCTCAATGAAGAACCAAGATAGGAATATTTAAAAATTTTTGTTAGTGTTACTAAAACTTAGGTGTAAGTCAAACCACTATGGGCTCTAACTCCTACACTATTTTTATTTTATCATTAATCTAGTTTTGCATATTTTTTAGTTGTTTTGATGGCTGATTTTTTGCTTTAGATTAACTAAATTACACTACACAATGCTTGATCTTCTAATTTTTGAAAGGTTGTTTTACCCAAATAAATAATATATAATTGTTACATAGTTGTCTTTCGATGTCGTTTGTATATATTTGTCAGTTTTATATAATTTAAATGTTTATGAATTTTGATACAGCCAGAATGTAATTTTGCTCATTCTTTGGACTGTAGTTTTTTATTTTAATATTTCGTACTTATAAGGTGTCAAATATTTTCATCTATTTATAACTCATTTTCTTATCTAAGATAAATTTACTTTGTTCTGTCCCTGATGTTATTACTATTATTGTAAAAAGTATATTTTTTATAAAAAGAGCATCATCTGGATCATAGACTAGTGCTGTGGTTACCGAGATATTTAGGGTTTCTTATCAAAGTGGATAATTTCATTGTGCAGTTTTGACATTCAACTTATGGTTTTCTTGTCGGTTATTAAGATAGAAACATGTGCTTACTGTTTTGTTAACGTTAGTCCGAGTCTCCATTGTGTGAAGTAGGTGCAGACTCGGGTGAGGTCTTTTGTGAGTGTGTCCTCGAGAGTTTGAAAATTTTTATGACATATCATAAGTGTAATATCTCAGAGTAGAAATATTTTTGGATGTCGTAGGTATATGTAACTAAAACAGATAGGTATTACTATATAATGTAACATTTTTCGTAGACAAACTACTTTTAGTATACCCCTGGTTAATTCGAATTATCAGATTGTTTAAAGTTTGGTTTCAGATTATACTTTACTGTAAGTAAGCATCAACTAATGCAAATCGAGTGGTTATCATCAGATGAATTTAAGAAAACGATAAAAAATTCTTTAATAGAAATATATTTTCGGCTATATCGCCTTAATTAATAGGACTAAGAATTTTTCAATGGTTTTAATTTTGTCATATATTTATTATGAATCTTCAAAAAGCCCACAAGACTATTTGTATTTTTGTTAGATAAAATTATAACTATCTTTCTCTATTTGCCTTTTAGGTTAATCATTTAATCTTTATATTATATTATCCGTTTGATTAATATAGTGAAATTTTTTTATATGATCTTGCTAATTGATGACCTTTAAAATTAGCATTATGAGCACATGAATTGAAAGTTAATTTATTTTGGTAAATGGAAAATTGTAAATCTTGAGTGTCCTTAAAATATTCTTTTTTCTTTGAAAAACATTAACTATAGCATGTGTGATCACGTTTTGTATCCACTACTTCTTATTAAACCTTTTTTGTCAATATGGATCTCTCTTTTTAAGAAAATTATTTAAAATTTAATAACCTCATAAATTTATTCATTTGTTAGTTATTTTATTTATGGGAGTCAATTCTATAAATAGTTTTCATTACTTAATTTATTGGTGCCTTTAACTTAGTTTAAGTGGTCATAAATTATACTTTGCATGGGATATACTAATAATTTATAATAGTAAAATTCGAATTAAGTTTTCCCTTATAATATTAACATCACAAACTTGGTAAAAATCTTTTAACTATTAAACCAAAATTCACACACATTATAACATTGATAATGTGTGATCGACCGGAAATTGTTAAAAATTCAAATGGATTAGCTGGAACTGTTGCAGATTATATATGTACATGTGGTAGCTTTATTATCATGAATTTTAAATAACTTTTTTTAAAGTACTCATGTTTTTATTCCCTTATCCACCCGGATAGAAATAAAAAACTACTTATGTTGTCTGCATTAATGAGATAATAAATCTATATTTATTTAGTTCTATATATACGAGTGTTTTTGTAAGTTAACTATAGAATTTTTTATTTAACTAAAGGAATCCATCTAATTCTATACAATACATTTACATCTTAAAACTATTTATTTTAATAATAAAAAGTAAAATATTAATCTATTCATGGCCACAAAAAACAGTATTTGCTAAATTCTGGTAGTTTGGCTTTTATGTCAGAGGTTTCAGTACTAGAAGAATAAATTTTTACAAGAAATTAAATTAGTTATTAGATATCAAAGCCAATGGCAATTGGCTGTTAGCTCCAAATCTCAGGGCTTTATAGGATCGTTGAAAGGATCATTTAAAAGTGAAATAGTGTATTGATTTCAAATTCATACCATTTGTTTTGACTACACCAACAATGATTAAGTGTGCCAAAATTTTAAAACATTGGTTAAGTAGTTTAGAAGATACAGTATCTCAAAATCTGTATTTTTGTCTCATTTTCTCCTTCTCCATCTTCTTCATCATCACCACTGATAATTAATACCTAGACCAACTTTTTGTACAGTTGCATTATCAATGAGGATATTTTTTTCTTTTATAATGAGTGTATTTTTATGCCAGAAGTTTCATTCATATCAGTCACTGTTGTCTTAATGCCTCATGTTAAATTTGGTAGTTCTTTGGTTTGATAAAGAGTAGTAGAAATGTAATTAACGGTTCCGTTTCTATCATTAAATCTTATTTAAAGACTAGTGGAACAAGCAGACTTTCAAAGTTCTGATTATTTTCAAATGACATTAAATTCTTAGCTTAGAACATTGAAAATTGATAAGATGGTTAGAGAACTAATCGTAAAGAGATAATTTTGTTTGTTGGAAATAAAATCATCTGTACTATTATATAGTGTTGTTGCTTATTTTCTTTTCTATTGATTTTATTGATTTTTTCTTCATTTTTCTGAACTCTTTGTTTTTATTTGATTAGCACTCTTGTTCTTTTCATTTTATTTTATATGTGTAGTGCACATTCTAAATACCCTTGATGATCTAGTTGTTACCATTTCGATGAAGTTTATTATGCAGATTGGTATGACACTCACATTTTATTGTTATATTACTTATAGGTATAAGTCAAAATATTTCATTAGCTTTGATCATAAAAATTACATTTGACTTCCAGAATTTAATTTGTAATATAAGAACAAAACGTAATTTTGAAAGGATATGGGCACGGGTCGTCATATCCAAAACACTTGCTATAATTTGGATGAGTAATTCTCTATGTTTTATTTGAGAATGAATGAAACTTTTATTGATAAGAATCCATTTATTGATCCCCGTTGTCACACCTAAAAAGTATACCTCGTGATAACAGGGGTATTACCTCCTCCCTACCTAGGATTTCATACTTCCCGTAATTCTATTAGGCTGACATTTGGCATGCAGATACATTGAAAAATTTATCGACCATTTAAAAAAATTCAATATGGGAACCGAGTTAGTGGCCGATAACGTCATCTGGTTCAAAAAGTGAAGTTTGTCCAATTAACTTCAAATTTCTTGTGTAGGTCCACTAGGATTTAAATAATACAAATCCAAAAACAAAAAATATCAAATCAAATTAATATTGATTATCCATATTTTTTACCCAAAATAAAACTATTTTTTTGGTCGAAACATAATATTTAGAATTTAGAATAAAATCTTTACTGCAGCATACAATCAAAATAAGAAATAAAAAATAATATCTGTCAAGCCTTCGACAGTACTAACATCATAGTACCTAATAAACGTAATCCAACCAAAAGATGTGTAAAACTATAAATATGTCTTCAAAATAAAACCAACATCCTTCAATTTCAAATCAAAATTATGTAATCATGTGCATCTTGTTCTACACCCAAGCTGAAGCATGATAAGATAGCCATCAAGCTCGGTGATTCAAGTATCATCTAGTATATCCAACATCAAAATCCATAAAACAATCCGGTCAGAAATGAAAAATGTAAAGTTATTAAAATGCAAAACAATAACAAGAAATATGGTGCGAGACTTAAAACAATCAGCGGTGAGATTGCTCATGTTTATAATTCCTAAAATCTGAGGATCGGTAGTTTAGGGGAGGTTCAATAAAAATCTTTTATTAAAATGTTTTCTAAAGCAAGCTAATTATCCAAAATAGTTTATAATGACTTTCTGAATCACAAAGAAAAATAGAATTTTAAAAATTTGCAATTTTGACGTTTTGTTCAGAGTACAAAGTCAGGATATTTTTACTTGACACGCTAATAAAGTATCAGATAAAAAGTATATGCCAAATTTTAAGATATTCCAATGACTTATTCATAATTTATGAGTAAATCAAATTTCCAATTTTTCCTATCTAAATATATAGGATTTTCAGAAAAGGCCAAATTTGGGCACAAAAAAATCCATAGCTTCTTTTTTAAACAGATATTTACCATGTAGTTTAACATGTTTCTCCAGGGTTTAAAAAAATCAATTCATATATTTTTTCTATTCAAAAATGAAAAAAATCATTATTTTGGCTTTCATGTTACACGTTATGGACAAAAATGAATACTTTCAAAAACCCGAAATAAATATATATGGTAAAATGAAGTGTTTGTAATATATCCTCTACATATTAATCAATTCATCAATTTTTAATTTCAGAATTGTTTTTTTTTTGTAAAAAGTACATTTTGACTATTTTGGCCATTTGGCCCAACTTCGAATTTTCAGAAAGCCACCAGGTGACTTTGGGAGATTAATTTGTTTAAATAAAATAATCCGCAAGAAAATTTAGTACACTGATACCAAATTTTATTTCATTCGGTTGAAGCGTTTTCGATCAGTTCCAAATCCCCCCCCCCCTCCTATGAACACGAAGGGGTAAAGGACAATTACACTATTATTGAATAGATGTTTATTTGTTAGGATATAATAATTTTATTAAACAAACGATTTATTATATTTTTGGTTTTTAAAAATAAAAGTTATTTAATGACCTTCAATAGTACTCGTACAGTTTTAAAGAATCTCTTTATTTTGTTTAAGGATTCCTTGATGTTAGAACTGCGTCGACTTCATACCTACCATGCTCTTGCAAGTCCCGCCTATCTTTCACTCACCACTTCCGACCCAGTAGCCTCCGCCTTCATTTTAAGGAATGAATTATATGAGTTAGCACAGAAAGAAAAACAGTTCAAGGTAAGACTTACATAGTTGAAAAGTTAAATTTATTGACTTCATATTCAATTTCAGCAATAACTTATTTTATGATTGTCTCAGTGTCCCATAAATATTTATACCTCGGTTTACTTTTCAAATGACATGTAATAAGATGGGGATTTACAGTCTAAATAACTGACTAATTAATTAATATTAAAAGAAAATTCACTAGAAAGCACAAGCTGCTGTATTTAAAATATACACAAATTTTCGACGTAAGACGTACTTCTCAAGTGTAAAAATGTTTACAGTGAAGGTAGGTTAGTTATATAAATAACTAACCTATCTTCACTTTAGAACGACGTCTTACGTCGAAAATTTGTGTATATTTTAAA
>JAUYWI010063531.1:0-40832 GCA_034780595.1 Parotoplana pacifica
GGCATTTTTTCCATTTCTCCTTTCAGTTTCAGTGTAAAATTTCATATATTCTTTCTTAATTTCCATTATAACAAGTTTAACAGCTAACCATAGGAGTATTGATTGATTAATAATAAATTACATAAATATGTATTTCTACACAAATATGTCTATGGCCATAGATTTTATTCATGAAACATAGAAAGTATAATACATGATATTAGCTTTCTCTTGCTATCCAAAACAATTTTAGATGGGGGCGCAAATAATTATGGGATGACCTAAGTATTTAATTAAACACGCCAATATTGTATTGATATTATCATTTTCCAAATTTGTCTCAGCTCATTTTCCTAGGATGTAAAGTGACAGACTGTTTTATATATTAGGTATTACATAAAAAAATAGAGACTTTGCTCTAAGATTTATTTTACCATCTTTAGCAACAGTAAGTACCTACCTAGGTATATTTCGAAACATTTAAATGGCTTTCAAAATAAAAATAAATGAAAACAGTTTATTGTGATGTAATGATTAGGACTGGCAGTGCCTAAATAAGCCGACAAGTAAGAATGTTTTGTAATGTAATGTTGGTTTTGATTAGGACTGGCTTTCTATATCAAAGTCAATGAAAACAATTATTGAAAAAAACGGAAACAAGAGAAAGTAAAAAAACAACGTTTTTAAAAGGAACATATGAATTGGTACCTAATGTATGACTAAAACGCAAAAAATGAATGAAAACAAGATTCTGTATGGGTTTTGTATATTTGATATGGTTAAAGTTAACTTAAGAGATAGGTAGATCAATACAGACATAAAAAGTGGAAAAAAGTATACCAACTTCAGTGGGTATGTAGTTTCATTAGTCAAACAAAAGTAGAACGAGAGAACGATGACTTCACCTTGATTTAGTGTTATCATAAATGAATACCTCATTTTTCACTTTTTATTGATTTACCTCTCCGTTATGTTAACTTTAACCATATTAAATATACAAAACACATACATAATCTTGTTTCCGTTCTTTGTTTACGCTTTGGTCATTTATTAGGTACCAATTCATACATTCCTTTTAAAACCATTTTTTAAACTTTCCCTTGTTTTACTGTATTGACTAGTAGAGGAAGCATTTATCGTTTGATAACACGAACCTGGCTGTCCAACAGTCAACTTGGCTCTCGATGTAGCAGTTCCAGAGAGATTGGAAATGGTGCATTGGTACCAAGCTGAATCGTCCTTCACAGAGGCATAGACATGAAGTGTTGAGCATCCAAATTGATTATCAATAGCAATACGATGTCCATCAGGTTGGAGATTTCTAAAATCAAACAAATAATAACTCAAATGAATTGCAAACAGCAGAAGTCGGGGACGTCATTTATCTAAAAAAAACTTTAAATAGAATTCTATGGCTTACTACACATAAGTAGTTGTCTAATTGCTTTTGTAGGTCAAGACATATGCAACTTACACATAAGTACCTTAACGACCATAACATTTAATTCATCTTACTTATTTAGAATTGTATTTTGTTTTCACTACTTATTTCAAATGTTACCGTTAGAAATGTCCACTAAAATATATATAATATTATAATTTTAAATGTTATTTAAAAAAATGGTAGTAGGTAATAAATAAAAAAAATTCGCCGGACACTATGTACTTACTTATTATCTTTCTGCCAGCAAACCATCGGTGGTGGAGCTCCGTCAAAAACTGTTCTAAAAACAACATCCTGGCCAGGTTGCACCTGAATGGATTGCATCTTTTCAATGACGCGCGGAGCATATGATGGATCCTTTTCTCGGACATTCAATTTTACTTGACACGTGGCTTGCCCGGCCTTACTCTTGGCAGTGCATGTGTAAATGCCAGCATCTAGTTGTCTAATTGAGTTGAAAATCAACGAATGGATGCCACCTTCATTTACAACTAACTAAAGAAATAAATAATGAAAGATAAGTGAAATGTTGTTTTAATATAAATAGTCATTTAAAGCATTTTATTGGACAATTTAAAACATCAGCATAACACTATATACTCGTACAGCAATAACACACAAGTCACGGCACATTTCATTAAAAAATTAACCTTTCGTGATCACAGGGGGGGGGTAATACCCCCTCTCAACATTCGGGAACTGCTCGAAACCTCTTTACCGATTGGAATGAAATTTGGTATAAGTGTAGTGAATTCTCTAGCAGATGTTTTGGTGTAAAACTTTTAACCTTTGACCCCCAGGGTCACCTGACGGCCTTCTGTAAAAATCGAAGATGGACCAAAATGTACTTTTTACAAAACAACATCGATTCTGAAATCAATTAATATGTGGTGGATATGTTACAAACAATTCATTTGTACCATTTATATTTCGGTTTTTTGAAAATATTGATTTTTGTCTATAGGGTGCCACCTAAGAGTCAAAAATGTTTGAAAATTTTTATTTTCAAAAACTTATGAATTGAATTTTTAAACCCTGGAGAAATGTACTCGACTGCATGCTAAACAACTGTAAACACTTTAGAAAAAATATTCACCCAAAACAGCTATGATAATTTGGCCATTTCTGAAAATTGGAAATTTGATTTATTCATAAATTAAGAATAATTTATTGGAATATCTTCAAATTTGGCATATATATTTCGTATCTGATACTTCTTTTGTGTGCCAAGTCTGAAATTGAGGTCTTCTACTTTAGTGAATGAATTAAAAAAAGTCATTATAAGCTAATATAAATCATTTTGGATGATTAAGTTGCCTTAGAAGACATTTTATTAAAAATAATAATTTTAGCAGATCAGCTCTGAACTGCTGGCCCTCATATCTCAGGAACTATACAAAATTATCCATATCAAAATTTACTACATTGATATAGATACCTTCTGAATTATAAATTTCCAGTTTCAGCAAAATAGGATGTTTCATTTGGATTTAGAGCCCATTAATTGATTTTAGCCCAACATATCGCCTTTTTGGCGAAAAAAAATCGATAATCAATATTTTCAAAACGTTTTACTAGATTTGTATTACTTAGATCGTAGTGGAATTTGAAGTCAATCGGACAAACTTCATTTTGGACCTGATCATGTCATTGATTAAAAAAAACCGTTGTCGATGAATCTTTCCAATTTTAGCCCAATCGAATCATGGGAAATATGAAATCCAAGGGGGTAACAACGGGCGGTCCACATCCGAAATTATGAAGAATTGTATGATCGGCAGAAATAAGTCCTTTTGGGTTTAGACATCAACAAAAAACAAAACAGTATTTTTGAGAAAACAATTTTCAAATTATTTCCTTGATCAATGTTCAATTCCTCTTTGCTCATTCCTAGGAGGTCCTCTTTACATACCAAAATGGGATCCGCTGAAATATAGAAATAATCCGAACATTATTTATTGGTCCCAATCGATTTTTTGTAAAATTAAAATAATAAAACCTTCTTATAGAATAGATGATTGAAACATACTAAATTCAATATACAAAATAATGTAACTGTGGTAGTTGTCTAAGTTGACATGAAATTCCGTCAGTATAAAGTACAATGTGAGTCAAATAAGGTTTTATGATTTAAGGGGGACATGAAATAGGTTTTTATTATTTCACAGATATATTAACTTAAAAATAAGAATTATTGTAAAACACGATTCTATCATTTTACCGATATAATTTCATATATCTTTAAAAGAAAAAAATAGCTTAACAAATTAGACAGGCATGGTCAAATCTTTTCAAATAATAGGCAGTTACACTTCTCTTAAACATTTTACAATTTCAATCATTAAACCATAAGTATTATAAATATCCATAGCTTTTCAAACTGCTCACATAGCAACAAACTTTTCGATCAAATTAGTCATTTGTCAAATTTCGGCAAATGTTTTCATAAGTACGGTAAGTATTATATAAGAGTGCTCCTACCTTATGCAACGCGTCATCATACACCGGCGTTTGATCACGTGTCCACACAACTTCAGGAGGTGGGCGACCGCCTACCAGGCAACTAAGGAGCACAACAGCACCTTCCTTGGCATCAGTGTCAGCTGGGCGTTTGCGGAAAACAGGTCTAGTGTGCTTCTCTTCCACTCCCGCTTCATCATCTCCAGGATCTTCCAGTGGACGCCTATTACGATCACGACGCAAAAAGTTGAGTTGCCGCAGAGTATCTTTTGAAACAAAACTGGAATCATCTACTTCACCAGTGGTTTCTACGGATAACAAAGATGAGCAAGCATCCCAGCCATAATTGTTACTGGCACGCACTGTATAAAAGCCAGCATCAGATAGACGAGCAGCGTTAATTTGCATGGATACATTGCCTTCGTCCTGTGATTAAAAAAAATCGAATTTGATTAAAAATGGTATATTTTAAAAATTCTGGCGCAATATCAGCTTATCTAAATTCTACACTATATACGAATATGTATTGCAAGCAAGCAATAAAAAAATTATAACTCACATCTAGCTTCATTGAAATTCGTTCATTTGCCTGAATCATTTTTCCTTCTAGAAACCACTTAATTTTAAAAGGAGGGGTACCATTTTGAATCCAAGCAGTTAATAAAACCATATCTCCCTCTTTTACCCTTGTATCAACTAGTTTGTGAACAAATTGCGGCTTTGGTTTGGGTGGTGGCAAACGCATCGCTGGCGGTGGAGCAACAGGACTTCTGTACTTCATAGAATCTACTGAATAATTATATGAAACTATACGTTTCTCTTCAGGTTCTCTTTGTGGTTGTGGCTCAGGATAGGCCATCTGCATTACCATTGGTTGAGGTGGTGGCGGAGGTGGGGGTGTTGGAGCTGGTGGTGGCGCAGGAGCGGCTGGTGTTGGGGAGGCCTGCACTTGGATTGGCGCCACATGGTGGGCTGTGATGTTTTCTGAGTAGAGAGCTGTATTTGCTCGACGCTCCGGCATTGTTGCAAAGTTATCTGAAAAAATACCACTAAGTATATTGGTTTTAACAGAAAAGTTTAGAAAAAAGACATCAAATAATATCAAAATTGTACTTCGAAATGTTTTATTCGGGTATTTATAAAGATATGGTGTTTTATTGAAGGAAATTTTTTAAAATGTTAAACATATTATTGGTAAAGTAAAAATATTTCTAGTTTTTTGACAGTCTGGATCCAATGTTCTAATTACGTATGTCTAGGGATTAATCTTTCTTGGGATGCAGAGCTGCAACTGCGAAGTGGCCCGTCCACGGGTGACGGATAGTGAATGGTTCCTTTAGATATGAAGGACAGCTGCGAATAGGTATATTGAATAAGCAGCCGCAGACCAACAGCGACAGCGACAGCGACAGCGACAGAGTAGTCGGACAACTAGTGGCATAGATGTATCTTTCAAAAGCTACTTTAATTCTTATGACGGCTTGTGACAAGGCGGATGCAGATCGCCTTTAAATTTGTCTGGCCTGCTGCACTGGGCAGCAGCAGTGCAGTACCTGGAGTTGGCGGATGAGTCGAACCGTTTGGTCAATGTTGGCTTCAGGAGACCAGAGGGCAGGTCAGCGATCCTGATTTTGGTCTCTGCACTGCGTTAGAGAAGGCAGAGGGAAACCACTCTAATTTATTTCCCGTGAATACTTATATGGCAGCAAGAACACACCATAAAACAGACATGGGATCGGAAGATGAGGTCAGACGATGCTACAATTGCTACTGTGAAAGCGCGATGTAAACTTATCATTTCGTCTAGGAAGGATGACTCTAATGACCTAAATCCAAAACGGACGGCCTTTAGATGATGTACATAAAGTGGAAAGTAAGGCTACTAGCCACATCAAGTCAAGGAAGAAATGGAGGTGCGGAACATGAAATATACCAAACATGTACCAAGGCAAGCTTGAAATAGCGAAAATTGAAATGACAAGAAATAACATAGATCTACTTGGAATCAGTGAGCTGAGGTGGACAAGAGTGGGTCATTTTGCATCTGTAGGGCATGAAGTTTTTTCAATGGTCACGAGAATCTGCGATGAAATGGAGTGGCCTTCATATGCTCGAAAGAAGTGAGAAAGTGTGTTCTTGGATTTAATTCAATCAATGATCGAATAACTCAATCAGACTACAATGTAAACCCAACAATATTACAATAATACTGGTTTATGCGCCTACATCAGATGCAGAAGAGGATCTGGAACATTTCTAAGACAATTTACAGGAAGCTATAAACGATTCGCATTTTATATATCATGGGAGACTGGAACACCAAAGTGGGAGCTGCAAATACCCAAGGAGTAACTGGAGCTTTCAGTCTGGGTGCCATAAATGAGCAAGGGGAGAGGCTAGTTGAGTTTAGTAGTCAAAACATCCTCAAAATAGCTAACACCCTATTCAAAATGATTGATCTTATCCTTTGCCCCAACAGATGGATAAGCACGATTAGCCGAGTCCCTATTCTACCAGCGCTGTCTGCGGAACAGACCACAACCTCCGTATGGCCGAAGTCAGAAACAAACTGAAGAATTTACCTCCAAAGAAGTTCAAGAGAACTCACAGGTGCTTTCAATCTCAAATGGGGGACAGTAAAAAAAGAAAAGATGGAAAACCTGTATAAAAAATAATCGGAAAATTAACAATTGATATGACGAAACAGACTACGAAGGTGAACCGGATGTGATGGAGTCAGAAGTAAAGGAAGCTTTCAAGTGCATAGCCAACAGAAAATCTGCTGGCTGTGACGAAATTCCCATCGAACTTATTAAGGCAGGAAAGGAAGAGGCAGCCAGAGTGATTGCACTAACTTGCAATGTAGTCTGGAACAAAAAGGAATGACCACGAGATTGAGAAAAAAAATCCATTTTTGTGCCAATTTTCAAAAAAGGCTGTAAAAAGGATTGCAGCAACTAATGGACTATTGCCCTTATATCCTACACAAACAAAATCTTGCTTAGAATATTTCAAAAGAGTTTGGAGACTTTCTTGAGTTCGGAACTACCAGAGGAACAAGCGGGATTCAGCAAAGGAAGAGGAACCAGAGATAATATTGCTAACCTAAGATGAATGATGAAAACAATGAAAGAACATCAGCAAGACTATAAGACAGCTTTTTATTGTGTTGATCATGAAACCTTATGGGGTACTCTGAAACTTATGGGCACACCGACACACCTTATCACCCTATTGAAAATCCACGGTCAGAACGGAATTTGGAGAGACAGGAGATTTTGGCTTTGGTAAAGGAGTAAGACAAGGGTGTATTCTTTCTCCTCTTCTGTTCAATATCTATGCTGAGAGAAACCCTGGATCACTGGAATGGAGGAATAAGGATTGCAACATTAATAATTTGAGATATGCCGACGACACATCTTTACTACAAAAAGCTGAAGATGAACTAACTGGTGTGAGATTGAGAGAGTGAAAGCAGAAAGTGAAAATGCTGGACTCTACTTGAATGTCAGTAAGACGTAGATCCTAACAACAGGCAATATAAACAGAATTCAAATTGATATTGACTACCTGGATATTCTCAACACCTTCAATTTCTTAGCAACTTTGATCGACAAGGATGGCCATTGTAAAAAAGAAATTTGCAGAAGAATTGCGCTAGCTAAAGCAGCAATGGAAAACCTTAGCAGGATTTAGAAGGATAGAGGAGTCTCCATCAGGTTTAAATCGAATACATAATAATATAAGCAAGAAGCAAGCCGGTGATAGAGCACTATGGAGAAGAGCTACCATGGAAGTCACCAGGGGTCGAACGCAACTCGACGGTACAAGGTAACAAGTAAAAAATAATGTGCTAATATGTTGTCATAAGATTGCTTGCGGAGATTCTAGATATCTACACCACTGTCAACACTAGAAATATATTATTCAATTTACCAAAGCCAAAACTTTTTGTTATATTATTTATGGCTTTGTTTCAAAAACGCCGTGTAGAAATATCAAAATGTGGGTAAATTTTAGAAAATCTCTCTACATACTCATGTTGTTGTGATGGTGGTGATGGCAACTAGTTGACATATCAATAGCTGAGGAACAATCTCCATAACCATAAGCTGGGACGTTGCTACCGCCACCAAAGCCTCCATAGAAAACCTGTCCGTCACCATAGCTACCTGGAACACCGCTTACGCTACTAAATTTGTGATGATGAAAATGTTCTCCGCCACCATTATTACAGGAGGTTTCGTAGTGTTGTTGGCCTGTTGAGGAATACTGAAAAATAACCAAATTAAAACAAATAAGATTTTTTTTAAATCTATTGGTATGGTTTTGCTTACATTACAACTAATGATGAAGTTTGTTACACTTTCAAAATTGTTTTGATTTATAAACGCACCCAGAAAATTTCGAAATGAAAAAAAATTATCTACGCAATTTCAATAATTTAATGTTTGATAAATATCATATTTTTTTAAAATGAGATGTCATTTTTTAAGCGAAATGATGCACCTGTGTAATTGCATTGTTTCAAAATATATGTCAGCAATACAATGTTGCATAATGTATGTATGCATACTATGAAGGTTCATTAATTTATCCTAAATATTATGAAAATACAGTTATAATTATATATGTATTACCTACATTAGAATACTACAAATTTAAGTAAAAGTGGGCAGAGCAAATATATTATGTTTAGAAAGCCGATACCTACTAAATTACTGAAACACAACATAGAAAAATAATTGAATGGGAAGCATGCAAAAAACAAAATCAAAATTTGAGAATAAATAAGACAATTTTTTATTTTTAAAGAAGACGTAGATTGAAGATTATTTACTAATATACCAACACACAACAAAGAAGTATCTAAATTTAATTAAGCCATGATTAATACATGATAACTAAAAGTTATGTGATTTGTTAGTTTCTGTGTTGGAATACATAAACAAAATAAAACAACTTTGAAATGTTACATAGTATACATAGATGGTACAACTATCTTTTTTGTGAAATGAATAAAAGTTTGAAAATCAATAAATATATATAACATCAGATATTTATTTAATTTTAATTCATAACTATAATATAAATAAAACTTAGTAATGTAAATGCATTAGAAAATTAAAAGAACAAAAATTATACATATAATAAATACATATTATTATGTGAGTAAAAAAAGAACATGTGATTACTGAATAAGCAAATCAAAATAAAAGTACATAGTTAACGAAATAATGAATGCTGTTAAAGAATAATTAGTATAATATGACAACTACATTACGAAAACATTGTTAGAAGTGGATGAGCACTAAAGAATTTGGTCGAAAGGCAATAGGTACCAAGGTAAAGAGTCATCTGGAAGCGTTGGAAGTAGCTAAAAAAGAAATAAAACTAAAATACTAAAAATCTTACTTTAAAATATTATATAATATGTATTTAAGTACTTTAATAAGATTTACTAATATTATTATTATTATTATGGCAGTGCCTGCAGTCTAGACGGACTCCAATTTTAGTGGGCTGCGGAGCCGTCTATTTATAATTTGCGTCATATAGGTCGTTATTTATGAGCTAAATACTAAAGTTAGAGTTATGTAATGAGATTCAAAATTAAGGCATGGTTTGAACATGTTTCTCTAGAAATTAAAATTAGACGGCCCCGCAGCCACTGTATAATTACAATAAAATCTCTAGGAAGGCTAATTTCTATTAGATATTATCATTGGATCAAATTCAACTATTAGTTATACTTAGCTAGTATAAAAAGTTGTTTGGTTCATAACTATAAAAATTCTGGTCAAGTCGAGTCAAGAATTGGATTATTTCTTGTATCATTTTACTAAATTGTATGCTTACTTTATAGTGAGTAGTATAGACAGTGTGGGCATGATTGTGTCATATTTAACTAATAAAAGACTAAGACATAAGAGTACATATCACATTTAATCAGCTAGGATTACCAATATCATTTTAATAAATTTAATGTAACAAACGTACCGAAACAAAATTAGGGCATCTTCCACAAACAATCAAAATATGCTTTGTCAGGTGCAAAAGCTACACATTCTGTACAATGCCTTCATATGCCTCAGATAAATATGATAGGGTTCTTGTTTGATGTTCCAATCAGTAGGTGGTTTGCGTTGGAATTCATATAAACGAAACAGTAACATAAAAATACATCAAATAGATGCAAATGGATTATCAGATCCATCATCAAGTATGGTAGAGAAGACATTATTACCTTCTCAAAAAGTTCCCAATACATGGGCGAAAATGAAGTCGAAATAGAGAGTAAGTCAGGGCTGAGTAAACAAGCAATTGGTATTGCATCACCAATCACAATGGAACACTGGCTCAAATTCAGTCTGTTGCTGTCATGAAATGTTTTATTATATTCAGTTTCTTGAACTTCAAATAACAAACTTCCTTCTGAAATACTATCGATTTGATCTGCGGTTCTATCTGTTTGAATATTGTTCTGAATGTCGTCCCTGTCTTCAGCAGTATCTACGGTCAGTAGAGAGGCAGAATGAGCGTCTTTATCTGAAATATATATTTTTTCATGTAGGTACATTTTACCTTTAATATACAAAATAGTACATGTTAATATAAAACAAAAAAGAAATCAATAAAAATCTATAATAAAAGAGCAAATAGAATTATATTTTTTTGTATTTCTCCTTATTCAGACAAATAAGTAGAAAATGGTTAAAGTAGTGAAAAATGTCGACTTATTATGTCTTTTTGTATATAATTGTATTATAATAAATAGTTACTTTAGTAACACTTGTTAACATAGAATAAAGAGTCATGAATCAACAGAAATGTAGACCAATCATATACATTCCAAATATTCAATTAAAGACCAAAAAGGTGAAAAAATGTGTTAGCTCAAACCCTAAAATAAGTGAAATCATTTTACAGTGTTAGCTCTTGTTAGATGAATGTTATTGTGCTTTAGATAATGATAGTTAAAAATATTATAGCTAACAAAGTCAAAATTGTATAATTACAATTTGTGGAAATTACTTGTGTTAGATGTCAAGGTCCTTCATTTCTCTTCATTTTTAGAGTTAGGTACTTAAGAATTTGAATTTATAGTATTTATTTTCAGACGTTTATTGGCTTTGTCAGCTGTCATATTTTAAAATATCATTTATCTAAAAACAGAATAACATTTATGATTTTAAAAAAATGATTTCACTAATTTTAGGGTTTGCGCTAACACACTTTTTTGGTATTTAATTTCTATTCTGTTTTACAATGAATTCTTATAATTTGTGGTTGATTTTCAAAAGTGATGAAACTAGCTAAGGTTGACATGTAATCATATATATGTATTTTAAAATGATAGTCATATAAAACATTGATTTATTACTATGCAATATTGGATATCAAATGAATGTGGTCAAATAACCATAAAATCATATTTGTTGTTAGATAGCTTATGTGGCTATTATATATTGGTGGTTGTAGCAACAGTTGGCAAGTGGAAAGATGATTAAATAAAAGTTTAATATGGTAACTAAAGTCTCACATGGTCAAATGGTCAAATATCCCAAAAACATGATTGAGTACAAAAATGTTGTAAAAATTATATGTTGCTATGCTATCTTGGTGTTCTTAAAAACAGTTACTAAGCAGAAAGTAGATTAACTGAAAGTTCATATATGGTAACTAATGTCTTATGATAATAATTTTACCTGTTACAATAATTTTTGTTTCAGTTTGAACTGTTTGACCATCGCCAGTAGTTGCAAAACAAATACACGTTCCAGCGTCTTCTTTTCTGAGCTCAAAAATCATTAGATGGGCGTCACCGGTCTCTTCGTTAAAGCCAGACTCCATACGATTCATTGATGAATCATGGTTCAAAGTTAGGTTGTTCAAGGTCCAGGATGTTCTAATAACTTTCTTTCCACCAAAAATACACTCCAGACTAAAAGTAATTAATTTTAGGTTTTAGATTTATAACAGAAATAGAAAAAGAAACTAAGTTGTAATTTTATGAGGAAAAACTAAGTTCACTAGAAATCTTATGACAACATGCCATCGGACTAATTCAAACCATTCAATCATCTTTATAAAATACCGACTAGATAAATTTGTTAATCAAGGATATTTAGGAAAGAAATTATTAAATATCAAAATAACGAAATGTCCAAAAGTTCTTCACATTACCTATAAAATATTATGTTTTTTTTCTTTGTTGAGCTTGATTTCATTTACACTTCGCTGATTTAATAGTAGCAAGGCCTACTTTAAATGAATCAGCTACACTCAAGAACCGATTTAGTTGAGATTTGGCAACAGCAAGATCTTTTAAAGATCTCTGGACAACTCCGTTAATCAGGTAAACAATTAGAGTTAGGTAAAAGTAAACATCCACATAGATAGAAGATGAGATATATGTATAAAACGAAAGCAAGGGTCACAAACAGTTATTATTATTATCATGTTATGTTGTCCATTCCAAGATCATAGAGTTCAACTTTGTTCTAATAAATAGGAAAGTATAAAAACACCAGAATTATAAGGTGTAGATACGCGAATAGGTGACTCAAAAGTAACCAAAGGCGATAAAAGTAATTTATTTCGCAGAAAAATAAATATATATTTTAAATAAAATAATTAAAATATCTTAAACATAAACTTTTTCCATAATGATTATTTTTTTTATTTATCTGAGATTTCTTATTACAGTTTTGAAGGAAATTTTAAACATTATTAGGTTATCTTTTACATCACCTCTACTAAAACTTCTGTAAATGATATAAGAACAAACAACTAAACATAAGTAAATACCAAATAGTTCCGAAGTCTGTCTGACAAATGCCAAAACTGCAAGAAGAATTTTTATTAAAATGATATACATAAGTTTAAGGAATAAAAAAACAAATAAATTTCAATCAATATTTCAATAAAATTGTGTTACAAAGCAGAATTATTTGAAGAAATAAATAAAGCTATTTATAACAGCTGTATTATAACATATTAAAAGATAATTAGTTAATTTTAGTTTAAAATATTTGTAGATTTACTTTAAGCTCTCCCCAACATGTTTTGTGATTTCTACAGGTAGCTTTTTGACAACAGACAGATTATTCAATGCTCCAAACAAAGCCTAAAAAACTCACAGAAAACACTAAATTATAATATTTATTCATAAGTGGTAAGTACAGAAATGGGCTAAAAAAATTCAACGTTCACCTGTTTCATAGAGACAATCAGACCTTTTGTTTGGAACATAGGATCACTAATGCTAAATTTATGATATCGTTTCACTTAAGTAAAGTGAATAACAGTGACCTCCTCATCTAATTCTATAATTTTAACATAGTGTTAAATTTTTCTAATACCTATAGTATTTTACGTAAATTTTACTAATATAATCAATAAAATGATGCCAAGAAATTGTAAATTTACCAAGTCTGCTTCATCCAAATCAGAAATTTTCATTTGACATGTCTGCACTGATCTACCGCCACCTGCCAAAAATATTTCACAAACTATGAATCCGGCATAACAAGCCTTCATTTCTTCAATTATCAATTCTGATTGGTATTCGTTTTCAACCAATGAGCAGCCGGACTGTTGGTCTTTGACTAAAGATGTAACTTCTGTTTCATTTATATGCCATAGAAATTGTACTGGTTCACCCTTAGGTATGGTTTCCACGGGTAGTCGAACCTTTTGTGCAGTTTTGACATATTTAATGGGGGGAAGTGGTATTTTAAAAGAGGTAAGAGCATCTGACAATATCTTAGTTTCAGAAAAGATAGTTTTAAACTTATTTTCAATAACAATTTTATAAACTCCAGCATCGTTAATGGCTTTGAAATCATTTATAGTAAGAAACAGTTCATATTTGTTATCAATATCAATGAATGTTTTAAATTGATATTTGGGATTAGATATATCCAATTTATTGCCTTTGAAATACCAAACTGGTGCTGAAAACAATTGTCCAGAAACTGCACATTTTAATCTGAAATTAATAGGAAAAAAATTACCTTTGAATTTAGGGTTGTTGTGATAGTTAATTAGCATGCAAAGATTTAATCAAGATCTCAATTGCGTTCAAATATTGAAGCTAATTTGAATTATGTAGTCGGCTTTTAATTTGAACTTACTCAACACAGCTACTTTCTGTTACGAATAATTCTGTTGGAAGAGGTGACACAAATAATAGTTTGTCATCAATAGGAGCTTTTAAAGAATCAAATTCTAAAAGAAATTAAACAATATACGATATTATTTATTAAATACGTCATTATTATTAATTATAGGATGTCCTGAAAATGCGTATTTTATATTTTCGTAAACAAATGGAAAGATACATTGACAGAAAAAATCAATATGGATGATGCCGAAGACGTCATCAGTTTCAAAGATTAAAGTACGTGCAATTGACTTCAAATTTAGTGTGTAGGTAAACTCGGTACTCAATAACACAAATCCATTAAAACTTCCTAAAATATTAATTATCGATTTTTACCACCTAAATACCGATTTTTGGCTCTAAAAATATTTCACCCCCAAAAAATCGATAATCAATAACTATTTGGAAAAATATTTATGGATTTGTGTTTCTGAGTACCTAGTGTATCTAAACACCAAGTTTGATAATGTCCCTGTGTACCAAATAAAAGTGTATATTTCATATTTTTTAAGGAAAATATGATCTATAATATAAAAAACGCTTTTTTAACTAATAAAATAAAATCTACGAAAATTTTATAATGTTAGGTTTTAAAAAATATTTTCAATTAAATAACGAAATCAATTTCATCTTTTAAAAAAATTACCCTGATAGAATAGTAGTGTAACTTTATCAATTTAGATTTTTTACATACCCGAGATAGTGAGTCGCGCAGAAGATTTAGCTTCCCCCAATGCGTTAATTGCCATGAAACTGTAAATTCCTGCGTCATCATAACAAACATTGGTAATCTCTAATGTATGCTGACAGCCTTCAGAATAAATCTGTAAAATCACAATTTCCCATGTGTATGTATATAAAACAAAACAAAAAGTAACATTATTTTATTAATTTACCATATAGTTCTCTTGATCTTTCTTCAATGGCAGGTTATTTTTAAACCAAGATACCCGAGGCTCAGGTCTGCCTTCGATTTCAACCTGAAACTTCGTTGATCCCCCTTTGTGAATAGAGATGGACTGAAGATGTTGAGAAACTCGAGGCTTTTCTTCTTCAACTAAAATATTAAAATGGGGATTTCATGTGTATATTGTCCCTTCTTAAATAAAATATCCCTCCATATTCTATAGAAAGTCATTTTAAAATACATGTTGTTATAAATATCACAGAACCTATTATGCATTTTACCTATACTCAGCAGACTTGATTCAAGTGACCGGGACCGACTTCGAGTACCTATAATGACAAATATTTACATCTTACATTGGTCATTAAATTATACAATGAGGAAAAAAATCATCATTAATTTGTAATATTTGAAGATAAAACATGGACGCATGATTTAAGGTAG
Organism: Parotoplana pacifica; assembly: GCA_034780595.1. NCBI lineage: Eukaryota > Metazoa > Platyhelminthes > Proseriata > Otoplanidae > Parotoplana > Parotoplana pacifica. The sequence goes on from JAUYWI010063531.1 coordinate 15,403, forward strand.
ATACCATACCTATATATATACCTAAATAAAATAAATGTACATTTAGGCATATTTACAAACCTGATCGCACGGTAACAAATGCCTCACAAATGATTTTTGCAACGCGATTAATGACAATACATTCATACTGCCCATGATCATCTGATAAGGCCCCACATAACATCAATGTATGACACCAGGATGGCCTCTGATCTTGAACATTTTTATTAAATGGTACATCAGTTTTCAGAATACGAAGTCTGGGATTCGGCATTGCAGAAAGTCGATATCCATTTCTCTGCCAAAAGACTTGGGGTTCTGGATTTCCGATGACTACACAAACAAGTGATGTTTTGTCGCCTACATTTAATTGCACATCTATGGGTGTTGAGATAAATTGGGGTGCAGTATCCGACCCAATTTCTTCAACTTCGGTTCTACCTGAAACTTCGTTCCCATCTAGAAAATAAATTGATCATCTGAGAGTATATTTCAAAACAAGGAAGTAAAGGGGAAAAGGGTGACTTTATGAAAAGAGCAAGATAACAGTCACCTGAAACAAATTTAATAATCTGTATTTTGTATTCAGAAAATAATTTTATCTAATTAATTCAATAATCAAATATCACCGATTTCTATTTATTACATAATAAATATGCTAAACAAGATAAATGCAGGAGCTAACAAGGTTGGCCTAAAAGTCCACCCGTGCAAACACAGTGGGTGTCCAAAAACAAAACTAAAGCTACAGTCAAGCTTGATAGAAAAAAATTACGAAAACTAAGAATATAATTATCCCGGATTAAAACAATAGAATCAGATATGCTTTCCAAAAATCTAGAACCCATTCTCACCTCCAAAAACGCTCCTTAAAATCTCAAAGCTAATCTCTTCAACAGTAACGTCCTCCCGGCTCTATTATACGCGGCCGAAACATCAAATGAGAAGAAAATTCTAACCACACAAAGAGCTATGGAACGCAGAATGACCAACATTTCCAAGAGACAGCATATCAGAGCTGAAGAAATCAAAAGAGTGGTGTCAAAGATGCTATCCACCAGATCTACAAATGCAAACATCGCTGGGCAGGCCACATAGCAAGAATCCACGACACCCGGTGGACGATTATGGCGACTAACTGATACCCATACAACGTGGGAGGCTTCATGTTAGATGGGAAGATCCTTTCAAAGCAACCTATGGTATCCCTTGGATCAGACTTGCTCAAAATAGAAATGAACAGAGGAAGAGAAGCAGTCTGCATCTTCAGCGCACCAAGGATTGATATCACGGACCACAAAGTAACAAAGTAAGTAACATAATAAATAGTAATCGGTTAAAAAAACATGATTAATCTGACCATAAAAAGTGACTTTTACTATCTATGAATCTGATAAAAAATAGATTAAATAAGATCCCCTTACCTGAGCATACTGTGAGACTAGCTCGACTGTTTGCTGTACCCATACAGTTTGTAACATTAACTAAGAACTCTCCGGCATCTTCAATAAACACTTCTGGAATTCGTAGTTCACTATCATTTTCACCAATTGATATCTATGTAAGTATCAGATAAATTACAATTAACAGCTATAGGTACGAGGAGACTTTCTTCAAATATATTACTAATAAATTTTCTGATTTTTTTATATATGTACATCCTTAATGGAAAATAAAGTAAAATGGGCTGAAACAATTAACTGAATTTATTATGTTCCTTTTAAAATAAATGTCAGGTATGATGCAAGAATCCAAAATAAAATCTTAGAGTAAATGCTAATTCCTGTATGATTGCCTACGTACTCGTATATGAAATAAAACAGAGATAGATATGAGAAAAATCTTTGCATCAAACATTTTCTATGGATAATAACTCTGTGTATAAGAAAAAGTAAATATACTTGATAATCACTGGAATTTTCTATTGGAACACCTTCTCTGAACCAACTGATTTCTGGTCGTGGCTGACCTTCAAAGTCAATTGAAAATCTAAGATATTTCAATAAAATCAATTAGCTAATAATAAACTATAATTTCAATATATAATTTATGTAGGTACTGCTACCATAACTTACACAGCTTCTTCTCCTTCTTCTATTTTTATTGCTACCAGTGTATTTGTAATAACAGGCGCCAGTACACTTGAAAACAGTGATGGTCTGGCAGAATCCGAATCAGAGAATATTCCATCTCTTGCTGAAATATTAAAAAATGCATCTTTTTTTAAATACAAAATGTTAAATTACATATTGTGTGTTGACCTTTTTATAAGTCAATTAATAAACTCAATAATATTAAATAAGCATCTGATTGTAAGTATCTTATTTTATTTAAAACAGTGAAATTATAAAATCAGTTGGAACATGTGTAAATGCTACTTTCAGCCTGCCTCTTTATTGAGAACAATATGTGGCGATAATCAAGGAATGCTCGGACTCTATAGCCATGGTAGGTACATTACTATCAAATATTTAGTTTAGGACATTCTTAAAACACTTACCCAAGTGGTTTTGCATTCTAATGCTCTAACGAAGTTTTTTTTGGAAAGCTGCAAGACATTGAAAATGATTTACGAAAATACTAACCTATTTGTGATGTCTCGTCATCAGTGGTGATTAGGTCTTGCATGCACACAACTTCTAAATTAGCGACAGCTCTACACTCTCCATAAGGATTGCTAGCTATTACTTCTAGCAGACCAGCCATCTGTTGTTTACATTCAACAACTTCTAACCGATGCTCCAGACCATTATAATAAAAGCGGAAAGAGCCTGTAAGAGTGCTGCCAGTATCCTCTCCAACTATTATTTGGTTGCCAGCAACTGGTAGTTCCTCTCCATTGAGCCTCCATGTTATGACGGGTGGTGGGTGGCCTTTGAGCCGAACGAGAAAAGAAGCTCTAGCACCTTCTGGTACACGCGTTGACGAAGGAGGACGATAAAACTCCGGAGGAGAAACGTCAATATCGTTCGAACTAAAAATTCATTAAAAATGTTACATTACTACTCAAATAAGTTTTGACCAGTTCCATCTATCAAATAAAGTGATTCATTTTAGGTGATTTGCACGCAAAATAAATAAACGTGTGCTGTTTCGAATGTCATAATGAAATTTCACGTAAGAAGCAATTAATGTCCAAAAGTAAATAATTTGTATTTCGTACATACATTGATAAAATAATAAAATATAGACAGATCTTAGTGCAGAAGTAAATGTTTTCTGAAGTCCTTAGTATGCCGTGAAAGTCACTTAGGTCACTTTAGACCGCTATTTTTCTAATTTATTCAAATGATTAGATATAATACGTAGTAAAAAAGGTTATAAAGACAAATAATAACATACAAAACTGTAAATTAAAATATGTAGTTAATTAGTCATTTCTTTAATAGGAATCTAATACAATCTATTCCACTTACCTATTTGACTATGCATGCAAGATTTGGGGAATAACGCAAGCCGAAAAAGATATTGGTGGCAATGGATATATGTAGATATAATAGTAAAAAATATGTGCAGAAACATTGATATGCATTGTAAATAAGTAGTACAAATATTCCTTACTGTTCTAAACTATACATACAGTAAGCTTCTATGATACTGATAGACATGCAGAAGATATGAGGAACATTGTGATGGGATTCATTTTCATAACATAATTACAACATGTTTAAAATAAATACCTTTCTTCATTGGATCTCAGAATTTTTCTAAAAGTAGATATCATAAATTCGATATACCTATATTTAAAAAAATAAACTAGTACATAATTTAACAAAGAGCTGTAGGTTAACCTACTTTAGACAAATTTTGTTGCTTTCTACTTGACCAGCTTTATTTGCAGCAACAACATAATATATTCCTTCATCTTCAGGAGTAAAGTAAGTTATCTCCATAGTTGAATAACCTCCTTCAAAGGTCATACGATATCGAGATCCTGGAAGAGCAATGAAATTGCATTTTATGAAGTTAATATGTAGATCAAATATAAAATATTTTTTAAATGTTTTTATGAAACTATATTTGTAAAAATATATTTTTAAAATTTTACCTTCTTCTATCGATTGCCCATTCTTATACCATATTAATTTCAGATCAGGATCATTAAGAGGAGAAATAACAATTTCTAACAATGCTGGTTCATTTAAAAACACGCTATACAAGTGAGGTTCGTTGGGTATTGCTTCTTTTTGGAAAGCGTTACACTTCAAAGTGCGACTAATTTTTGGTGATTGTTCTGAATTTGGACCATTAAGTTTGGATGATAATATGGTCGATGAGGGAGGTTGCGAATTGGCAATGCTGGAAGCATCAAATAAGCTGCTGTAGAAGAAAATGAGACCAGTACATAATTTGATATTAATACAATTGAATTTATTCGAGTGGTTCCTAAATTTAATTAGATACTTTTACTTACTTGTTTGATGAACCAATTAATTCATGATCTTTAAATGAAGCACCCTGATGTTGTTTACCAACCATCGAATAATCTTAAATTAAAATTATATTTATGTATTTAAAAATATACATTAAAAAATATTTGAAATTACTATAAAAGAAAATTATTTAGGTAGTTTTCTTAGTTATGTAAAATAAAACCGCTGTTAGCTCTTTCAGGACAATAAGAAAATATCGCTATCAAATAATAAGTTAACCAGATAGTTTACTTTCACGTTCTACATATGTACATATATGAAGCAAAATTTTGTTAGAACCATTTGATCACGAAGCAAAATTTTGTTAGAACCATTTGATCACGAAGATATTGATTGTGACACACATCTCCCTCTCGTCCATAAGGGTGCTTTAAAAATAACAATCTCTAGTAATTGTGGAACATCAGAGTCCCATAGTAACGAAGAGATTTAGTCAAATGGATTCTCATAAATAAATGTTTCAAATTTTGTTATATCTTGTACTTACAGTCCGGTATATGGTGGCCATAGAAATAGCTGATGATGGCAAGTCTTTAAGCCAGTATTAATAATTTCAAAAATTCGTTAACAACCCTCACCTTTAATGAGCTCAAGGACATTAAGTCTAGCTCTAGTAGTGGCTGTGCCACTTTTATTGATAGCTGTGCACTGATAGAAACCGGAGTCAGGTAATTGAACATCCACAAGAACAAGATGGGTTGTTGTTCCTTCAACTTTTACTAAAATTCGTGAACCATCAGGTTGAATTGGTCTAAAACAGTTGGAAATATGCAAAAATAAAGAATTTTTGTTGACATTTCTATTTCTGTTATAAAAAATAACTCATTTTAGATTATTATGACATGTTTATTTATATGCAACTAATTCAATTATATGGATTTTATAAATACATGCAGGGAGTTGCATATTTCCTAAAGATTAAGAGAAATAAACATAAAATAAGATTTGACATTTTCTACAGGAAATGCAGTTAGTATTCACGAAAGCTTTCCAAATAGGAAAGAGATTCTTTGCTATTCAATCAAATTTTTATTTATGAATCTAATTCGCGTAGATTTGGTATTTTCCTTTTTTAACTTCTCAGTTTGTAAGGGACAATTCGTACGTATTCCCATTTTATCTGATTATTATAATTAAACTATCTCCAATAGTTTGCAGTGAGTACCTATTTTTTGGTACAGAGCGCTGGTTGTGTGGTTGGACACTGGACTCTCAATCCAGAGGTGCCTGGTTCTAACGTAACTACGTACTCTGGGGAATAGAATGTTGGTACACTTAAATTTGGTTTGGCATTTTTCTGATTTATAACAATATCTTTGTTTAAAAACTCTTACTTTCCATCTTTCTGCCAGGAAATCATTGGAAGAGGAGAACCTTCAACAGTTGCACTAAATGTCACAGTGGTTCCAGGTGGCGCCTCAATTGGTTGCAGTTTCTGTGAAAATATGGGCTTCTGGAGTGCCTGTTTGGGTCTTACTGTAATCTGAAATTTGCTAGTTGTTTCGCCCGCTATGTTACGTGCCACACATGACCAATCTCCATCGTCATTCATATCGACTGAGATGAAAATAAGTGAATGAACACCACCTTCATTCACCACAATCTAAAAGGACAATACTGCAGTTCATAAAACTGAATATATGTATGTATGTAATATAAATAAAATACCATATTTAATAAAATTGAAAAAAGGCATTAGACAGTGGCTACTTCAACCTCATTCAGACACCCACCTTATGTGTAGAGTCATTGTAAACAGGATTGCTATTTTTGATCCACAAAATTTCTGGAGCCGGTCGCCCATTCACTGTACAGCTAACGCGTTCTGAAGCTTTCTCTTCAAATTCCTGATGTTCCGGTTGTTGCAAGAAGGAAGGACAATTATGATCTGTTGAAGATTGAGGTACGTTTCTTGTCAAAAGATTGGAAGCTTCAAGTTGAGGTGTTAATGGTTGAAATCCTTTAGTAGGCTTAAAATAAATACATACACGTCTCAAAATCACTGAGATCGTTAGGAAATTTATAGCTGTTGTCTAGTTTCCTGTATCAATTTTACATCTGAAACTCATTTTGACTCTGCTATAAAGTACAGCTTTAGGGCCAACTTTTCGTTTTTATAAAAATCTGTAGGATTTCGAAAACAAACAATGGATTTCACGTCTATAAAAGAATTACAACAATCTCAAGGAATCTTTTGAACAGCTAAACATTAAGAATATTGAAAATTCTAATAATGCTAGAAGGTTGCAAAGGTATGTATAGGGTGTGCCATAGAAAATCGCGTTTATTTTTATGGTTGATTTATAAAATTAGAATGTTATTTTAGTCCATAAATACAATATATTTACATATAAATATGTGATTTTTACGTCTACACAAGAAAAGGGTATACAAATAATTTTCTTCAACAGCAATTACATCATGGAACTCAGTTCTCCAGGAGGGCAATATTTGCTGTAACATTTCAAGAATATGGCTTTCAGGTTCTGAATCAAAACGAGAGCATCAACTCTGAAAAACATATCGCGTTCTTGAAGGAGCACGTTTTGACACTGAGACAAAAACTTACTATCATTGAACATACAGACAAGCTCTGTAGGTACTCCCCTGATTCAATTTAGTTTACAGATTCTTTTTTCGTAATTTGGAGTTTGGCAGACCTGACAATTTTTAACACCAAAGAACCAAAAATGACCAGAGGAAAATTGTATCGTTTGCACCGTCTGAGAACTGACATGCGCGAAGTAATTGTTATTGAAGCAGATAATTTCTAAACATTTTTCTTGTGTGCATGTATAAAAGTTCTCATAAATTATATTTATTTGCAAATCTGTTGCATTTCTGAACTAAATTAACAATTTATTTTTACAAATTAAACACGGTCCTTTATTTAATAAAAAGTCGTTTTTTATGACACCCAAAATATCGACAAAATTATTGTTCCCCAGGCCCTCAACGTATGTGCCTGTACCACGTTTTATCTAAATCCGTAAAAATATAGAAGAAAATTTGAGAAGCTATAGTTTGAAAACTACTAAACTGATTTCGATATGTAATTTACACCGCATTACAAAAGAGCTTCCCTAGGTTCTAAAACGTTTGAGCCTATAGATGTCCTAGAAACAGTCTATTTTCAAAAGTCTTATAAAACTGTATAAGCTCATAATCTCGTATCAGCTAATGACCTATAGTAATTCATGTATCAAAAGCCCACCTGTATTGTTGCATCTAGCCTCTGTTCTAACCACGCTGGTACTATTGGAGCTGCTCTCTTTCTGCTTTGTTTCTTTCTAGCATTGTCTCTAAATTTTTGTTCCAATTCGCCAACCAACAAACGTCTATTGTCATCTGATGTTTCAGCGATACTTTGAGAAGAAGATCTTCGACTGACACTGCCTCGACGACAATCATCATCAGGGGGCAAAGAGCCACTTTTCATTACATGTTTATATCTAATGAAAAAAGTATTATACTAAAAAATATCTTTTTTAAAAGTGTAAAAATTAATTGCATACCCTCTGTGAAGAATTGGAAAAGTAAAAAGCACAACTGCATAATAAAGAATCTATTACACAGTAATATCTTCATTACAACTCTCATTTTCAGCCGTTTAAGAAGGCAAGTTATGTCTTTAAAAGTTATATTTCTATTAGTATGAAAAAATTCGGGTAAAGATCTCAGGCAGCCCAATATAATGGCACTAGAAAGGTAGAAAATTGACTTTAGAATATATGTAAATATGAAATATCAAACTAAAAATATGTCTTTCCTATGTCCCAGACCCGTAACCAGATTTTCTGAGGGGGGATCCACAATATTAGGGGCGCCATAGTAATATAAGAGTTGGCGTGAAGTCAAAGCAATGGCTACAAATTGGGACGAATGGAGACGCTTTGTCAGTAGCCTATGCTCCCAAGCGGAATGAACAAAGGCTTAAGTAAGTAAGCATAGTATAAACAAAATATAGTTCATGAAAAAAAAATCCTATAAATAACAACAACCTCCTCTATTGAACTATGTAGGCTTATATATTATTTACAGAAATTAGATAATATGCTTAGTTGGCAAACTGCAATTATGTACATATGAAAACTCTGAAATGGGATGATAAAAACGAAGTTTTGCTTAAACTTTAAGCAGGGGCGTGTAATTTACTTTCAAGGGGCACCTCATTGGTATAAGAGGGGCACCATATCGCCAGGCGTATCCCACGCTCTCCCCGATCCCCCCAAGTTACGGGCTTGTGTACTGCCTTATAACAGTAGAAACCCCTTGTTTTGGACAAAACGTTAGTGTTTTTCAAACTACTATTGTAAAATATGTAGAGCCAATTGGTTAAAATGATTATCAACTTCGAAAGCATAATAAAAATATATTAAAACAGTTGAGAAAAGTGAACCTATTGCCTTTTTTAAATGCAAGTCAGTGTTATCTATGACTTTTTTAAATTTCAAATGAAAAAAACTAAAAAAGCAAGTACAATTTTCCTAACAACATTATTTTGTTTTTAATTATGATACATAGCAATATTCTATAGTAAATATTTTTTTATTACTACTAGTAGTTAAATGAAAGAATAAGTTAAAATAAGAAATATGTTTGTAGGCTAGTTTTTCATTCATTGTATAAAAATAAAAGTACTATAAAATTATGGTTTTTATAATTATGAAGAATTTATTATTTGACAAAAAGGAAAAAAAACAGTCCTGTATTTTGTTTAATAATGATACCTGTATTACATCGATTTTAAAAGCATTTTTTTAAAATATATATTAAAAAAATTGACAAATACATACTTATGCTCTGGTACCAAATAAACAACAGCGTCAATTTCTCCAACAGAATTCGATGCAGTTATCCTATATTTGCCTTCATCCTCTGCTAAACACATTTTAATGGTGAGGCTAACATCTCCTGTTACTGCATTGTGGACAAGCCGATGTCGTGTTGTGGGAAACAAAAGAATGTCTACAATATTATAGAAAAGTAAAGTTAATTAAGATTGTACTATATCCTAAAGAACGTTTCTGTACGCAAGCTGAAACATACTTAGGTCGCGAACTCCAATTTTCGTTTTAAGTCAATACGAAAATTGAATATATTGCTCTGGGTACCTACATCACATCAGATTTGTTCTATTTGCGATTGATGAATCACATGTAATTAATTATTTGAGTCTGCAACCTAACTACTATGGTGATATACATAGAAACCAAAACAAGGATGCACTTTAGGTTGAAGAGAAGGAGTTAAAAGATCGAGTTTAATTGCTCTTACACCTATGTAGTCAACTCTGTCAGCCAAATAGCACCTAGATGTTCATTCATAAAACAAAGGCAACCTTAAGAAAAACAATTATGTAGTTTAAAAAAATACTAACAAGATAATTTTCTATGATTAGGTAATGTAATTATTTTATAAATATATTTCTCATTGCAAGAAATGTTAAAATACATATGTCAAGATGTTTCAAATATTTTTTTAATTACTAAAAATTAAATAAATTGGGGCATTAGAGCATTGATGTAATGCATTTTCAAACAGAAATTTCATATACTATAAAAACTGAAAGGACCTAAATTTCAATTGGAACAGGTACAAGTTATGAGTGTGTCAGATTTCTTTATCAAACCAATTAGGTGAATAAGGGTATGTGTGTATGTGCAAAATATATTGTTTTTGGTTGGAAAAAGCAACAAATAGGATGGGTATATCTTTAAATTCAATATTTACCATTTTTAAACCAAGCGACTTGATCGCTATTGTCTGGGACACATATTTTGTTTTCAAATGTTATAGTTCGACCATCTAGGAGCAAAACAGCTGGTGGAAATTTCCATTCAAATTGTGGTGCTTTTAAACTTGATGATTTAATGAGATCTGTGACGGGCTGAATAAGCTTCAGTGACTTTGGCCAAAGAATTTCAGTAAGTGGTGGAGAAATTTGTGCGAGTGGAACTTGGGGTTCTGGTAGTTGTAGTTGATGCGATTTAATAGGTATTTTCTCAGTTTTCTAGAAATAATATACAAAATATGAGAACTAAAATAAGCCACTCAATTTATTGGAATAATTGATAAAATCTAAAAACAACGTTGTTTTTTATGGATTTACAACATGGCATTTAACTATAGCCACAATTGATTTTTTTTAGCTTTCTGGATAATTTAAAACAAATGAAAAAATGCTTACTTTGCTGATGGTTTCACTTTGATATTGATTTGTAGATAGTGCTTTCTGATGAAAAGTCTCTTGGTGAGTAATATTAGACTCGTTAAAATGCGTTTCTTGAGTTATTGCAGGAGACAGACTATCTCTATGTTTTCGAGAAAATTTGGGACTTCTTACAGGTGATCGTTGTTGCGGAACAGCAAATGTCATCTCAAAAAACGGTGCAGTGGCGTGCTGCTCTCGATGAAGCGGACTGTGGTGAAAATGACACAACAGCGAATTCGAAGCATCATGAAGGGTCGTTTGAATTTTAGGACATAAAGAGGATAACTGGATGTCCGGTACAGTGGTAATATGGGCATTTGTTATCTGTGTATTAGTCGAACCTAATTGTATTTCTTTATGCAGTGTGTGAGTTGATCTAAGATTAATAAGACTAATCGTTGCACTACTTTCAGCAAGTCCGACCAAATTCACTGCTGTACATGTATATTCACCTTCATGTGCTACTGAGAGCTGCAAAACAATGATCATAAACTAGAAAATATCAAAATATTTAAATAACGGGTTACATTTAAATAAATTTATGAGTATTTGAATAAACATCACTACCTGTTTAATAACAAGAGCAACACATTTTCCTTCATTAGTTATCCGAATGTCATTAACACCATTTGTAATGTTTTTTCCGTCTTTGAACCAAGTTATTGTTGGAGTGGGTTCTCCCTCCACAACACCTTCAAGAGTTGCTGTTTCTCCTGATTCAGCCTCAATATAATTCAGTGGGACAGTGAATACAGGTGGTTTAGAACAAAATTTGATAGGAACATCAATCTGCTCAAACTAAAATTAGAAAACATAATAAAATATAGAAAAATAAAAAGCAAATGCTAGCTATCATTAACATCAGGTAGGTACAATTATTTTCAAAACATCTTTTATTGCATGATTCAAATTTAATTATAGCTGCTCAGTTTCTGTATGTGTTGATATTTATTAACATATAAAAAATGTCAGCCATTTGTTATTTAAAATTTTAAAAATTCTAAGTGCTTAATAATTTCGTTCTACCTTTGGTGAAACATTACGAGTCATTTGTGTAGTGTAACTCTCAGTGTGCGGCTAAAAATAAAAATAAAAGTTACATACAAACTTATAAAATGTATTTATTAAATAAAAATAGATAAGATAAACATTTTGTAAATTAGACACATCTAATACTTCTTGTTTTGAAATATTTAAAATTACAAAAAATATAATAAGCTTCTTTGTAGCGACTTTAATGCAAATTTTGATGCTGAAGTATTTTGACTAAAGCCACAATTATTTCATGTACCTATACATAATTTTGTTATAGATTTTTTTAGGGGACTAGTCTCTGTACACAAATAATGTACAATAATACATAACAACGATAATAATAATATGGACACCACTTAGTTTCTCGTTTAAAGCCTCCAGAATAGAAGTATGTATTCCATTGAGTTCAAACATTGTTCATGACCTCAAAACTGATATTATTTTCAAATTGGAAAAATTGTAGGAAAATTTCTCTTTTTACTATTCCAATATGTGTATCTATAACAATATAAATTTAAAAGAATATGATTTACAGTGTTATCAAAATGTTGGTGTACATGTGTTGAAAATTTTTCCGGCACCATTGGTGTCACTTCCATTAAATGGTCAAGATCACACTTGGACTGGTAAATAGAATCAACTGCTATTTCTCGTTCCACTGAAGTATCTAGTCTAGTATGAAAAGTTGTTGTCTAAAATAGAAAGTGGATAACAAATATTGGATTAATGTTCTGTATATGAACTAATACATGTAGGTAACGTCTTTATATTTATCTATCTGCAGGTGTATGTACAAAAATAGCCGAAATATTGGAATATGTCCAGCTAAAACTACACAATATAAAAATTAAATAGAAATGGAAGAATTACCATTTTAATGTAATATACTTTTTAGTTGCTGTTGTTGTATCTTACATGAATTTACATGTTACAAATTAAATATAAGTTTTACAATCAAATAAGGCACAGATCAGTTCAAATAGCATCAAATATCGATATTTTTCTTGTCTTCAGATCAAAGTAGACACGGTTTTGAACAAATTGGACATGTCAGGTCAAATGCCAATTTGATAAAAACAGTGTTTCATTCGATTTAAAGAAATAAAAATATGCATGTCGATATTTTATGTTTTATTTGCCTGATTTGATTTGACCTATGTCCTATTTGATCGGGAAATCTATATACTTTTCTAGTGTGATGCATTTCATTGGATGTACATATGTAAATACAAAAATACATGAATAACAAATAATATTAATAGAAGCACGGCAAATAACAATAGAGATAGTATTTTACATAATACAAACTTAGTTTTGACTAGTTCACACAAAAAGACACAATAGCTAAATTATGTAATTAAAACACATCATACTTCTAATTAATTTTCCATTTACATAATGTTGTACTACACTTCAAAATAACACCATTTTTACTAAATTTAACACCATATTTGTTTAGTCTTATAACCTAAAATGCCATAATTTCATCATGCTAAAATTAAGTATAACATACATGTCATTTTTAATAATGGAGAATAATTAATAGAAAAGTGACCATTAATTTGACGTTCTAAAGATGCCATACGCTGGATCACCAAAAGTGTTACTAGAATTATTTTAAAAGAAATTGTTATTAACTTTACAAAATAATTAGGATATATATAATTTAATAAAAAGCAAATGTGTATTAACTTAACAAAAACTATTTTTTCAAATATAATTATATACATATAAAAGGTATACCTAATTGCCATGCTCATCACATGCATCCATCACAATTTGCAATACGGCCAATAGAAAGGAAAAGGTAAGATAAACTAATCAGACAAACAAAATACTATTTAAGAAACGACATTTTTTACCAGATTAACCCTCAAATATAAGGAATTCAAATTACATTGTATAAACCAACAATGTTTTATATAACTTCAATAGAATAGTTGAATGTAGTTCTTGATTTAATTATTAATTGATATTGAGAGTTTAAAAGGTACAAGTTTAAAATTAATTTATATTGACCACATGACACACCAACCTTCGAGAGTCGGTCTGCTATGCAAGAAGTAGAAAAGAGAAGATTAGAGACGACAAAAACAGCAGAACACACACATTATGGCAGAAGATCAGTTCTTCCTACCCCTCATCCTCTTCAGCGAGGACAAAGAGAACAAGGCTCTGGACCAGTGATTCAGGACGTGTCAGGTCAGGTCAGATGTATGTAGGTCAAATGAGTTCAAACAGCAACGGCAGTGATGTACTTTAAACATTTTGTGTTACAAATAAGGAAAACCAGTGTCCACAGAATTTGAGAGTCAGTAACCAAGTTTTAAGTTAGGCAAGTAGATAGGTGACAACGAAAGTTACGGGAATATGAAAAACAATGCTGAATATGTTGTTTTAAAGTTAATTTGAATATAAAACGATATTTATTTCTAAAACTACATTACAATTATGATGAAAGTTGGATATTTCTCAAAATAGGTATATACATTTTCACAGATTTGCAGTTTATATGGCAAGACTATTGAGAATCACCAACTTTTAAATGAGGTTGTGGAAAATCTACAGATATTTCGATTGCCCGCTCAAGTTCTTGCGTTTGATAACCGGCAGCCCACTGTTTGCTAGCCGCCCATTGACGACTAGCACCACAATGCTGACTACCCGACCACTGATGACTCTCACCAGAAACCATACTTTGAGATCTTTGATAATCTGTTCCAACGCAAAGCAATTGGTGAACATCAATATCTTGAATTACTTCAGTATCTAATTGAGATTTAAAATGCTTACGCTGAACTAACGGGGTGACCTGTAATTGACGTTCATGCAAAGTTGCTGCAGAATGATGTTGCTGCAATTTAACTTCTTTAGACAGATCGGTGTCCAGCTGTGTTTTGAAATGTTGCTGTTTTACCAAAGGTGTAACTTGAAACTGATGTTCATGCATTGTACCAGTGGAATATTGCTGCTGAAGTAATTGCCGTTCCTGTGCAAGGTCAGCATCTAACTGTGTTTTGTAATGTTGCTGTTGAACGACAGGTGTAACTTGGAATTGATGTTCGTGGCTAGTGCCACACAAGTGCTGGTGTTGGGACAGTTGAATTTCTCGACTAAGATCGGTGCTCATCTGTGTCTTGTAGTTTTGTTGGTACAACATAGGAGTCACTTCTAAATTACGATTGCAATCCATATATGCCATATGTCGTTGATCCAATTGGATTTCGTGGGAAAGATCGGCATCCATTTGCGTTTTGTAATGGCCAGTTTGAACAACAGGTACAACGTCCATATTCTGGTTACGTTCCAAGATTGATGCGTGTCGCTGATGAAGCTCCATGTCTCGAATCATCTCAGCGCTCATTTCTGTTTTATAGTGTTGTTTATGTACTATTGGAGTCACGTCCATGGTTAAACTGTGCTGGCTACTTGATAAATATCGACGTTGAAGTTCCATTTCAGATGTGATATCTGTGTCGAATTGAGTTTTGTAGTGATGCTGATGAACTACTGGCGTGACCTGCATAGAATGCTGATGCCCGGACACCGATCTTTTATGTTTCATACAAATTTCCATTTCTTGGCTAACATCGGTATCAAATTGGGTTTTGTAATGTTTTTGATGTACTAGTGGCATTACATTCATGTGGTGAGTATGATCAGCAGCACATGAATGGTGATGATGCATATGCAGTTCGTGTGATGGACACGCATCTAATTGTGTTTTGTAATGGTGTTGATGTACCACTGGAGTGATGTCCATCGGACGCATATGCTGCACTGTAGAAGAATAATTTTTGTTGGAACCTACATCTACAGACATTGTTGTATCTAATTGTGATTTGAAATATTTTTGTTGAACAACTGGTACCACTTCCAAAGGAACACTACGTGAAGCTCTTGAAACGTGTTTTCGTTGCTGAGGTTCTTGTTCTTTACAAAAAGTTGTTGCCATCAGTGTTTTAAACTGTTTTTGTGGAATTGGTGGCATTGATGGAGATGCTTCTTTTATTGACTGTGGCTTTGGTATCTGCTTAGTTATTAGTGGTTTTTGTTTTTGAACCTCTGGTTCTTGCTTAATGGGTTCTTCCTCTATGACAGGTTCTTCTACTTTTTGAATTTGTTCTTCTACAACAGGTTTTTCTTCTCTTTGAATTTCTTCCTCTACGACAGGTTCTTCTTCTTTTTGTATTTCTTCTTCTACAACAGGCTCTTCCTCTTTCTGTATTTCTTCTTCTACAACAGGTTCTTCTTCTTTCTTAATCTCTTCTTCAGCCTGTAATATATCTTTTTCAGTGGATTCTGCTTGATTCAATTCAATAGATTGTTCATCCACAAAATTTGGAGCTACATCTGGTTCTCCATCTATTTCATTTTCAATAGCTTCAATAGCCATTATTTCTTGAATGCATTCACCAGTAGGCAAATATATTTCGGTGTTCTTTAATTCTTCTATTTCTACTTTATCTTGAATGATATCTTCTTCGGATGCAATTACTTCCATCTGGAATTCTGGCGCATAATTTTCCAATTCCAAAACGATCGCAATTTCCTCTACGATGTTTGCCTCTTGAGAATATTCGATTTCAGCTATTTCTTGAACTAATTCGCTACCAATAATTTCAGTTGTTGATTCATTTATTTCCGTTTCTGTTGCAACTTCTTCCACTGCATTTTCATCTACACTAATTAATTCCATTTCACTCCTAATTTTGTCGATATATAGTTCTAATAATAGTGGGTTTTCTTCAACGATTCCCGCATCTTCCAATAGTTCGTCTGTTATTTCTACAATTATTTCTGATACACAGAGAGAAGTTTCTGATTTAACTTCATCAGACAATTCCAATTCCTCCGGAGTTACTTCCTCAATGCCAGCATCTTTCAATTCATCTTCAATTAAATCTTCTAAAATCATTCCTGAAGTATTCTCTAGTATTGATTCCGTAGTTGGTGGGTTTTCAATTTCTTCGTTGTCTGGTTCATCTTCCATTAATGTTACTTTCATTTCCAAATTTAATTCTATTTCAGAAACTTGTGTTTCCAAAGGTATGTTTATGACAATATCTGTAACTAATTCAGTTTTAAATTGATCTTCTTGAGTGACTGCGGTTATTTCCATTGGTATTTCTATTTCTATCTCAGAAATTTCGGATTGATCCAAAGGAATTTCCTCATTTACATTGGCTTCTAAAATTGTTTCAAAACTTTCTTCTTGAACAACTGGCATTACTTCCATTGGAACTTCCTTTTCAATTTCTGTAGTTTTGCTATCTATTGGAATATCCTCAACTATTTCAGCTTCTAGTTTAGTTTCGAAAGATTCTTCCTGAACTATTGGAACTACCTCCATTTGCATTTCTTGTTCAACTTTAGTTTCAAAAGATTCTTCCTGAACTATTGGAACTACCTCCATTTGCATTTCTTGTTCAACTTTAGTTTCAAAAGATTCCTCCTGAACTATGGGCACTACCTCCATTAGCATCTCTTGTTCTACTTTAGTTTCAAAAGATTCTTCTTGTACAATTGGTGTTACTTCCATTTTGTTTTCAACTTCAACTTCAGTAACAAATGACTGCTCCATCGGAATTTCTTGCAATACATCAGCTTCCATTTCGGTTTTGAATTGTTGTTCTTGGATAATGGGTGTTATTTCCATTTGGTGCTCAATTTCTGTTGTTGCCATTGTAATATTCTGTTCTATAGGAATTTCACGTGTCGGTTCGACATCAATCTGAGTTTTAAAGTGCTCTGCGTGGATAATAGGTGTGATTTCTAGAGTGTTATCGACCATTACTTCGGTAGTATGTTTTTGTTCCAATTCGCGTTCTACTTCTTGTACAATTTCAGCTTCAGCTTCAACTTTATAATGTTGATGTTGAATAATTGGTACCACTTCCATTGGCTGTTCACGATGAGCTTTGGTAAAATGCTTTTGTTCTAATTTGATATCCTGTGTAATATCGGCTTCTGCCTCTGTTATAAAATGCTGCTCATGTACAACAGGAATAATCTGCATTGGTTGATTATGAACAATGGATGATTTATGAGTTCTTGTAACATCGGCACTGATTTCGGTTTTGAAGTATTGTTGTTGTACCATTGGAATAACTTCCATACTTCTATTGACGTTTATAGATGACTTGTGCATTGACTGTCCAATTTGTCTGTCAACTCTTGAAAAGAAATTATTGCGTGGAACCATTGGAATGATGTCCATACTTCGATGATGATGAAGATTAGTTTTAAAATGATATTCTTGGCTTTCTTCACTAACGACTGTAGTATCTAACCGTGATACAAACTGTTGACGTGGAACCATTGGTATAATATTCATGCTTAGCTTACGATCAACACTACAAGCTCTATTTGTTGGTCGAATTTGTAATTCGCGTGACATAGTAAGATCCACTTGAGCTCGAAAATGTGATTTAGGTACTGGTTCAACACTGTGAAAACGTTGTAAAGCAGTGTGAGCAGTTGCATATTCAATTTGACGATCTTCACTGACAGTTCTTTTAAAGTTGTCTTCTTTGACAGCAGGCAAAATTTCTGTTTCTTCTTCTTCATTGTTAACCTCTTCGGGTTCTAATATAATTTCGTCTGCAGGTTCTTCTTCTTGTTCAAGTTTGAAAATGTTAGCAATTTCTTTAGCATACAAAGTTAAAAATGTAGGAATTAAATATGGTGTTAGATTTTCTTCATTTATTAAATATTCATTTAACATTTCAAATAGATCATTAATTTCAGAAATTTCTTCACACTGCATAATATCATTTTCTTCGGCTTCGTATTCTTTAAATTCAATAGAAATTTGTTCAACATTTACTGTTTCTTCTACATTTTCGATTTCTTCCGCTTCAACCGTCTCTAATATTTCAGATTCTTCAGAAAGAGCAATAGTATCTTCTATAGTGTCATCATCTTCTAATGTAGGTAACTCAGTTTCCACAATGTTTTCAATTTCGACCATTTCTTCAGGAATAATTTCTTCAACGATTACTGTTTCATATTCTCTTACTATCATTTCTGATGTAACTGTTTCAATTATTTCGAGGTCTTCAGAAATTGGAACATTATCTTCTAAAGTTTCATCTTCTAGTGTAGGTACCTCAATTTCCACAATTCTATCTTCTTCAACCATTTGTTCATCAATATCTTCAGATTCTTCGATACCCTCTAGTAGAATTTCGTATTCTGGTGGTTTTTCCTCTTCTGCAGGTGTTTCTTCAACTGGTTTTTCTTCTTTTTCAATTTCTTCTTCAGCAACTGGTGTTTCTTCAATCGGTTTTTCTTCTTTTTCAATTTCTTCTTCAACAACTGGTGTTTCTTCAACTGGTTTTTCTTCTTTTTCAATTTCTTCTTCAACAACTGGTGTTTCTTCAACTGGTTTCTCTTCTTTTTCAATTTCTTCTTCAGCAACTGGTGTTTCTTCCATCGGTTTCTCTTCTTTTTCAATTTCTTCTTCAGCAACTGGTGTTTCTTCAACTGGTTTCTCTTCTTTTTCAATATTTTCTTCTGCAACTGGTGTTTCTTCAATTGGTTTCTCTTGCTTTTCAATTTCTTCTTCAACAACTGGTGTTTCTTCAACTGGTTTCTCTTGTTTTTCAATTTCTTCTTCAACAACTGGTGTTTCTTCAATTGGTTTCTCTTGTTTTTCAATTTCTTTTTCAACAACTGGTGTTTCTTCAACTGGCTTCTTTTCTGCGGTGAGTTCTTCCTCAACTTGTGTTTCTTTGTCACAACAAAGAATTTCTTGTATAGACGGTTCAGATTCTGTCTCAAATACTTCTTCCTGAACAAAAGGTACTACGTGCATTTGGACTTCACGTTGAATTTCTGTTGTATATAAATCTGGTGACATTTCGTCTAGCATAGCAATTTCAAGTTCTGTTTTGAAAGTTTCCTCTAAAACAATTGGCGTAACTGCCATTTGGATATCAAGTTTAGTATCTGAGGTTTGGGTACCTAAAGGAATTTCATTAACTAAATCTGTGTCTAAGTGAGAGACAAATGATTCTTCTTGAACAATTGCTATTGCTTCTAATGGATTTTCAACATCTGCTAGTGATTTATAATTTTTCTCAAGTTCAAGCTCAGTAACAATTTCAGTCTCTGCCTGAGTTGTGTACAGTGGTTTGTGCATCATCGGCACCACTTCTAACTCTTGCTTTAGTTTAGTTTGTGAAGAAAAGGATTGCTCCAATGGAATTTCTTTCTCAATATCAGCATCAAATTCTGTTTTAAAGAGCTGTTCTTGAATAACTGGAATCACTTGCATTTTTTTGTCATGCATTAAAGATGTTTTATGGAATTGTTCAAGTTTCTTTTCTTTAACTAATTCTGTTTCTACTTGAGTCTTAAAATGAACCTTGGGAACAACAGGTATTATGTCCATACTTCGGTGGTGATGCGCAGTAGATTTAAACGTTGGTTCTACTGATACTGCACGGACAACTTCAGTTTTGTAGTGACTTTTTGGAACAACTGGCACTTTGTGAATAGGGCAATTATGATGTACATGTGACAAGTGCCTGTGAGGTTCCAAGGATAATTGTCGTCTAATATCTGCATCAACTGCTGTTCGATAATGACTATGAGGAACACATGGCGTGACACTCATTTGACGTTGGACGCCCGCCTGACTGACAAACCCATGTCGAACAGGAACTTCTCTATCGACTTGAGCGTTCACTGCAGCGCGGAAATGGCTCACCTGAACCATCGGCGTCACCTCCATGCCGTGGCTCAATTTGGCGTGACTCTCGAATCTGGGAGATGCTTCAACCACTGTTCGAAATTCAGACTTCTGACGTTGGTACCGCTCCTGTGATAAAAGACGAGCCGAAAACAAAATAATAATGACAATGATAAGTAAAAGGTAAGAAAAATAAAATGAAATGAAACAATACAATACAAAACGTAAATGGTTTATTCACATTAATTTAACACTACTTATATATTATGGTATCGTATCAAAGATACTAGCAATAGTATGATTGCTCTTACTCTAGATAAATTAATGTTGGCTCAAAATTTGTGTTTAGATACATGCAGAAATACTGCAATCATTAGGTATAAAGCAAATAAAATGTGTAAGTATAAGCATGATTAGGGTGATTACTCATTTTAAATTAATTGAAATGCAACTAGGCTTTTTTAAAACAATGTATTTGTTGATAATTGTCTAAAGTCTATTTTTTACTCCTATATGTGCTTATATCTTTACAATTTGTCCGAAATAGAAAGTAAAAACAGAAAAGTAAATTTCACATTTAAATAGACTTACATCTGTTTGAGTACATATCTCTCGTTTGGGAGTATCTGGTGGCATACTCAAAGCTCTTGGTGTGAGTTGAGTATGCAATACACTCTCGTAATGATGATGATAATAATGGTGAACTTCATTGTCTGATTTATTTTCTTCAGTAAGAGGTTTCTAAATAAGTTAGAGTGTAACTATTATTGGCTGAAACTACATCTGGTCTTAAACTACAAAGATGTTAAAATAAATCGGTACTGTCTGAACTCAACCAATAAAGCATTCTTAGCTTTTAATTTGTTCACTTTTAAATTATACCTACTTTGGAGAAACTGGCTTTCTTTTTGTTAAAATCTTTTATACGTCCAATATAAATATGAGGTTCGTTCATTAGTTTATTTTTATGGTATTGGACAAAACTAATCTAAATATTATTTCAATTATCTATTTATTTCTCTAATTCAAAAGTTTTATTCATCAATAGATGCCTACCTCTTGAGTTGGCTTTTTAGTTTGATCCATTAATTCCTCTACAGGAAATTCAAAAGGTTTTATTGGCTCCTCGACAACCTTTCTTTTTGTTGGTATTACAAACTCTTCTACCGGTTCGGGAGTAGGTATTTTTGGTGGAGGTTCCTCATGAGGAACCTCAACGATGGGCTTTCTCACTGGTCCAAATAATTCTTCTAATGGTGGAAGTTCAGGAGGAAAATTGAACTCTAATGGTGTTTCAACAATTTGTTTTTTGGTTGGTTGAATTAGTTCCTCCTCAAAAGGCGATGGAGTTCGATCATGAACCTCTTCTCGGAATTCAGCTATAAGTATACAGAAACAGATTAATTTATCATTTGAGATTTGGATTCTATCCTAACCCAAGACGTTTCCGGTAGTTATTATTTACTCCTGTTGGAATAAAATCCAATAAAATTTAAAATTGATAGTTAAAGTGTTTAAAACTTACGCTTTATGAAATTTATTGGCATGCTGGGTAAATACTATAAAAAACATAATATTCTTGGATCTATCATTTGTCAGGCTATAGAGTAGGTATAATGATCTAGCGAGTTTTGAAAAACAATTGAATTAGATCCACACCACATACATGTTATACCAGGGACTGTCATCTCAACGTTTTGTTTGTCACTAATTTTTCATTTCTCTGAAACCACATTATTTTGAAATCTTGGAACATTGATTTGAACTTATGACACGATTATATTCTTAAAATTTAAAGGTCAGAGGTTACGTGATCTTTGATTTGGACTGGCTCAAAGATCTGAAAACCTCAAGTTTGAATGGACTAGAACTGAACAACAATAAGAACTATTGATATTAAATGCTCCAAATATTAACGTAAGACACTTTGTTAGGTCGATCTCCTCAAATTGCACAGTTGGTTTTACATTCAAAATTTATGATATTAATGCAAATTGTTCAGAATTATATCACTAATGCTAATATTATTTTTTAAACTATTGAAAAATCGATTAATATTAAATATCTCAGAACCAAAAATTGGTAATTAAAAATTCCTTTTTTATGTATGTAAGTGATATAATTCAAATGTATGACCATATTATCTGTCATAAATTTTGAATTATAATCCTAAATGTGAAAAATCAATAATTATCGGCCTTACTATATAGTTATTGCTATATAGAGTTAATGAAGGTATAATAACTACTCTATGAATGTTTATGTGTCTTGGCATTCAATGAGAGTGAATGATTGTGATTTGGAAAATCAATAGATAGATACTTTTTTAAATTAAATATACCAAGTTTAGCTATATTTAAATAATTCTATAATGATTAAAATCAAATATAATTTTTTTATTTCCATAGTAAAAGAATAGTTGATTTTTTAGTTGATTAATTTTGTTTTAAGACCCCGTACGACCATAACATAGATCAAATTTATGGGGACCTAACATAGTGTGAAGCCTTATCAAATTTCAATTCTAGTCCATTCAAAATTAATGTTTTCGGTCCTTTGAGACGGTCCAAACCAAAGGCCATGTGACCTATGACCCTCAAATTTTAAGAATATGTTTTTGTTATAAGTTCAAATCAATGTTCCAAATTTCAAATTAATTGGTTCAGTATGACAAATTGGTCTTTTTAAAAACCATCCTAAAGTTAGCGGCAAACATAAGTATGGAGTTGACAATCCCTTGTTATAGTACCTATGTCCTTGTGTTAATAAATGGATCCTAAACATGTTGTTAAAAAGCATCTTAAAATTGTTAATATGCATAATCTAAACCAATTTGCCCAGTGGTTGTTAGCTTCAAACCTTGGCCTTGCCTGATGGACATATTCTACAAATTTGTTGAATAGAAATTTTGTTTTCGATCTCAATAACTTACGTATAACTTTTAGGTGACAAATTGATTCTGCTTGACCAAGTGGATTTTCAGCAACACATCTATAAGTTCCAGTATCCTCCAGGAAAGCGTCTTTAAACAATACCATTTGTTTTTTAAAGTCTCTCAGAACCTGAACGTCAGGTGTACTTTCTAGTTGTTTATCATTATGAAGCCAGTAAACCTGCAACAAACAAAAAAATGTTTAAATTCATTTTGTAGAAATTTAAAAAAATGAAATGTTATAATTGTGGCTATATTAGATGGGGAGATAGTTCGTGCACAAAAGGTTTGTAGTATTTGTTGTAGACACGGTCAGTAAATAGTAGTCTACAAAAATGTAATTTTTAAGTTACACAACCATATATGTATATAAATTATAAAAAATCGATAAAGTCAACAACTCATCAAAATTCGAGTACACCAAATTATTCATAATAATGTGTAAAAAGAGAACCCATACTTAAGAACTAACAGACTTATGAATTGATAAAAAAATCGATAAAATCACCAATTCATCAAAATTCGAGCATTCCAAAGAATTTTTTAACAAATTATTCCTAATGTGTAAAAAGAGAACCTATTCTTAAGAACTGCTTTTTAGAGTCAAAAGGGGGGCTTATTTGACCTTACTTGATAATTATTATTCTGCTATTAATGACTGAATAAATAAATCAAATTAGACATACACACACATTTAAAAAAGCACTTCAAAAATATGCTACGATATTGGTCACGTGACAAGGGATGATACTCGTATAGAGGTAACATGTGTTCAAGATATATACTAGGTGCCAACAATTTTAGTCAGATCTGACAAGAAGCTTTGCTCCTCCTACCCAAATGTAACTTTTATGTCTCATTAGAATAACTCACATCAGGTTCTGGATCTCCAGTGACAATACAATCCAGTCGAGCATTCTTTGTGCCTTCTGTAATTGTTTTATTACGAAGGTTGTCCAAAAACCTGGGAGGCGATCCTCGAGGAGGTTCATCGCGTACAGCAGGAGCTCGACTGCACCAAACAATGAAACAAAATGAAATGAAAAACGATTTAAACTTCAAAAATTAATAATATTTCCACATTCATACAATTCAAATTGGCAAAATTAAATAAAGTAGTGGACTTCAATTTTGTCAATTTAAATTTAATTAATTAAATATGATTAAAGCAAATCCTGACATATTATCATTTCGGTTTTACATAAAACGGTTTAATTTAACAATTTAGATACAATTTAATCCAAAACCTGTAAACTAAACTATAAAAAGTCTGAAAATGATATTTTTTATATAAATTACATCGGCAAAAAGTTTAATTTAACACTTTAGATACAGTTTAAACCAAAAACGTTAAAATTCTTTAAAAAATATTTTATATAATTTTTGTTGGTAAAATTACGTGGGCATCAAAAATTCTTCTTCAACAGGTGTATCTTCCCAAGGACGTTCATTTTCCATTCGCTTTGAGGGTTCTAAAAATGGTTCTTCCGCCATGGGTTCCAAAAGGTTAAGATCTGCTTCAGTAGTGGCTTCGCCCAATCTATTAGCCACAACTACGCGATAGTGAGCGGCATCAGAGGGTTGAGCAAATGGAATATCGAGAACCGTAACACCAACTTCAGGATGGAATACACGACGACCATCCGGCAAATGTTCGGTGTCAATAAGTTCCTCATTGTTGACCATCCATGTAGCGGTACACGGTTTTTCAGCCTATATTGAAGACAGAAAACATGAAATTTTATTTAGCCATAAATTTTAAATATAGAATTTATGTTAAACTTATACAGAAACTAAATTAAGAAATTGACAATTACAATTACCTACCAAGTATTTTACAACCATTTGAAGATGACTATCCACTGGACAGGTTTCATCATAAAGTGGTTGAGTGATCACAGGAGGTTGACCTGGAATGGTTGAAAGACGTCCAGCAGTAGTTGCTTCACCAACTGCATTTGTTGCCCGACAGACAAAAAGATCGTTCATGTCACGTGGTGCTCCGCTATGGCTCTAAATAAAAATCAACATCATTGTTTGTTTGTTGTAAACCATAAATATCTAATGTTAGTCACCATGATCTTGGATAATATAATATAATAGAAATAAAATTAGACAAAAGATCAAAAATATAATGTT
>JAUYWI010063532.1:0-27038 GCA_034780595.1 Parotoplana pacifica
TGGTACTCATCAGTACAAAGACAAATATTGTCAGCCGGTTCACCTCCATGATTGGAGTTTATCCGGACAAGAACGGTAATTTTGGTATCTGAGAAGGGTTGATATTCTATTTTTCACTAATTATATCAAAAGGAAGTCAAATCAAGGTTTTTTATTGTTTATTGCAGTTCAAAAAAGAGAACTTCCAAGCAGTCATGTAAGATCTTTTCTTATTGGATATTAGATAACTTTCTATTTCTACGTAAGAAATCTGATTTGGTTTGCTTACAAAGGTTTATAGTTTTTGCTTAAAGTTGATAGTCATTTTTTATAACATTAAACATATTTTTAGGAGATAGAACGATTAAATCTATGTTTCACAAATATATTAAAGTTCTCCAAAATACCTATTTCAGGAGAAAAACAAAATATAGAAATATATAAAGTATGTTTTATTGAAATTTTGCAGACGAAATTTGATGATGAAATAGCTAGAGTACGAGGATAGAGTGCACAAAGTGAAATGCCTCTTTGTGAGAGGCTACTTCCTAATTTAGATTGACTCATTTGTTGTGCAGGCGGTACTTCCTGATTATTTGCATAAGAATTTGACATCCTTAGAAAACCTAACAATACTATTTATGTTTATGAATTTTCATAAAGATTTTGATCTTGTGACCTTAATCTACACCTATTCAGGTCAAATTTAAACCAATAGATATCCATGAATATTTATAAAGAGGTTCAGACCACAGAGTATTAACAGACAAATTAAAATATTTTTTTACATATTATAAATACATAGGCAATTAAAAATGTCTATGCATTTTCCAAGCACTGTATTTGAATCATATTGTTGGCTCTGAATGTTAAACATATTGTCGAAAGAAACGAAAAGAGCGCATTAGGTGGAATAAATTCTAATTCTGGTGAACATTCAACTTAAATAGACGTAATTCGGACATATTAAATGGAGAGATGATATTAACAACGTGGAGCAGCAAACAGTGGAAGGCCTGAGCATGTTTGAAGGAACCCTGATGAATTGAAGACATCTTTAAGTACACAGACACCAGGGTAATGAATGCACGCAACAGCTTCACCATGGATTGAGAGCATTGAGCATGTCATGACGCTTGTCACCATCTGAGCTGCTGGGCGAACACAATGATGATGGGAAAATGCCGAAATATGTATCATTTCCACATTTATATTTTTTATATCATGGAAATAGATTACAGATTACTGTGTATCTATTTCTATGATTTATGTGTACAGGTTAATATTTTAATTTGTCTGAATCTATCAATTAGACGTGATAAGGAGTCGTTTCTTCTAATTAGGAATGTATTCAGTAGGTTGCTAGCTCAATATCTTTGTGTATTAGATACTTTTATTTAGTTGTTTGGCAACAATTCTTGTTTATTTTTTAGGGTAAGAGAAGAATTCATCAAGTTTTTCATCAAATTGTATAATGAACACTACCAAAACTGGCTCTGCATGTTTTTTTTAACTTGTTCAGCATTCTTTTATTTTTTATAAATTGCATGTGGTCTATTTTAATCAAATGTTTTAATTTTTGTTCAATTTTAGACATTTTTAAAAATTGCCGGGAGAGTTATGAAATAAACTGTAAGTAAAGTTTGTTTTAAATAAACAACGTAGTAGTGATTCGGTTAATAGAAAGAGATTGCTTACATTCTTCTTTTTATCCAACGAACATTCGAAATATAATTATCACAGCAACAAACTCATTTTTGCTAAAATGTTCTGTACTGTGTTTCTGACGATCCCCTACCCTGTGATTAAAAGAGCTTTGACCGATTGTATTTATTGTACTTTTCCACTGAATTTTTAGGCACATTATGGAAATATCAAAATTTGGCTTCCTTATAAGAATATATTACGTAATAGTTTTGTTTGCTACAAAACAAATTTCTTTAATTTATTTCTCTGTGCGGTTTTGTTTTCTTGTAGCTCTAAAAAATTGTGGTTTGGGTAAGTGACTGATTTATGTTCAATACTTCTTCTAAGATACACAGCAACATAAGAGCTTAGAAAAACAATTATGTTGATTAGAACAAAATACTTCATTTAATTTAAAAAGGGACGATGACTTTATCTTTGCTAATTTAAAAAATTGAATCAGCTTCTATAGAGATTTAATGTAAAATATATTACTCTTAACATTAGTAGGTAGGTACATTGATCTTTATCTATGTAGTTTAGATCAATGGGTAGGTATATTTGATAATTCTATGTAAGTTCACTGAGTTTGGTTTTACTTTCTCGGTGGGATTCGCTCTGTAGTAGAATTATGAACGCTCATTGGCTGAGAGCTTTCAGTAAGCTATCTATGTCTAGATAGTAAGCTAGAAGCCTATGAAAATAGTAGATATTATGTTTAACCTTCAATTTAAAGAAACTACTTTCGTAATACGTAAATAAATATTTTTTAAATATAAAGACTTCTAAACCAACTAAATTATCAAACTATCGATATCCATTAGGTTGCTGTGAGTATGAGTTCATATTCTTTTGAATAGAGTACCATGGTTTGGAAACTGTTCATGTCTTGAGCTGCCCAGGTTGGGACATGCTACTCTGGGAAATAAGATATTGTTAACGCCTAATTATTGTTTTTGGTTTGTTAGTGTGATTGATAGAATTTAAAATTAATTAGTCCTTATGCAGTCCATGTCCATATTATATCTAAAATATCACCTATGCTCCTAATAAATCGTTGAATGGGTTTTTAAATGTTTCCCATTTGTATTCAGCAAGACAATAATGAAGCAGTTTTTTTTGTAATGCGTCATCCAGTAACTAATGATAAAGGGAAAACTGACTTTTTTCATTTTTATTAATTTTGTTTTCAGCTGATTGCGGATGTAAGTTGAATAGATTTTGTTATGTTTATTTTTATGAATACCAATAATTAGACGCGCATAGTTGCCAAGAGTGATTTTACTGATTTAGTAAGGAAAGAGTCTAAACATTATGGAGCAAACTATAAATTGTCTGAATTTGATCGATACTACCATTTACACAATGTTTCAGAAATCCATTGAAATAACATGAATTAAATAAAATATACTAGGGAATTCAAAAGTTGTTTATAACAAAATTGTATTGAGAATTTCATTATCATTTTCTAAACGCTACTTCCTACTGGTTCTTGTCCTTAAATAAAAGTAGAAAGCTATTATTAGATCCTGGAAAGATTTTAACATTTTAATTGATAGCTAAAAAAACATGTCAGAATAGCGATTTGTTCTCAACTAGCTATGCCATGGAAATTTAGAATTTCATGTGAATTTGTTTTTGTAAAAAAATGTTCTTTGGTTGGCATGTTTTAGTGAGGTGTATAAATTATTTCAATATACATATAGGTCCGGATGTATGTGCATCTGTTATCGATTTTTGGTTCTCAACTTGTACTCTGAAAACTATATAATCTTTATGAGAAATCTGTTTTACAACCAATAAACTTTAATTTTATATTTTAGCTCTTGATTTCTCTTCGGTTCGCCAAAGAAGCCGTAAGAAAATATTTGCAGTGCAATACTTGTTTTTATGTTTTAAATTTTAAGTAAAATTGAAAGACAAATAGGTATAACATTAGGTAACATTTTCAATCTGTCTTACGGCCTATATTTTAAATTTAATGTTCAATAATCTTTGTCTTATTTATGACTTCATATGACGTATTTTCTTTTTTAGTAGGGGCTAGAAATGAACGCCTTAAAAGTGAATTTTCGTTTTTGTTCTCGATTTTTCTTCTTTTTCTCCAATATCGTAGTCTAAACATTAACCCTTTGGATTAAATTTGGCATTTCTGTATACCAACTTTAGAGCAAAATGTAAAAACAGTTTTATAATTTTATGTGCGGAACGTAGATAATGCATAACATCAAGGAGGAGTTTTATGCAACATGAAATGATTTTATGAGAATTTCCTCACATGAAACCTTAGTAATCGTATTATATGTATGTGTAAACTTTTATTTATTCATCATCTTGTACAGCAATTGTTGCTAGGGGGACAATATTGCAAGGAAACAAGGAAGTTTATTTTAAGGTTTAGGCTAACACACTTTTTTACTTATATGGTTTAATTGGATTGTTATTTTGTGACCACATGATTATTAATCTAGTTGTTGCTAGGGTCAGCAATATTGCATAGCAACAAGAAATTATATAAATTCATTAAAGAAAACGAAGCGA
The DNA here is from genome assembly GCA_034780595.1 of Parotoplana pacifica. Taxonomy (NCBI): domain Eukaryota; kingdom Metazoa; phylum Platyhelminthes; order Proseriata; family Otoplanidae; genus Parotoplana; species Parotoplana pacifica. The sequence continues at coordinate 4,207 of JAUYWI010063532.1, forward strand.
AATTTTTTAAACAAATAAGTAAACCTAAAATAAATGAAATCATTTCTGGGTATTAGCTCTCACTAGGCAAGTACTTGTACTTTAAGAGCTAAATGATTTTAGATGCCGTTTTCAAAAGTATAATAATTGAGCATGTTGGACATCTAACCATATTGATTGATTTTGTTAGCCCTACTATGTAGTGAAAGCTAACACCCAAAAAATTATTTTACATATTTATGGATTAGCATAACACACTTTCAGACCTTTTGGTCTTTTTTCTAATCAATTTAATACAACAGCAATAGTTTTCTTAATTAAAGATTAAAAGTGATAAGTTGATAATATAAAAGTTCATTATACAGTTTTGTGGTCAAATGTCCATAAAATTATAATTACATGTGATGTGAGTAATTATTAAAAATGTATTGTTATTGTGTAGTTTTGGTGTCCTAAAAACGGTTTTTTAAAAGTAATGTAGATTAAATGAGTCTTTTTGTTGAACCATAGATCGTTAAAAAATTGTAATAAATTGATTGTTGATATGTAATATTGGCGTCCCTAGTACCCTATGATAGAACCTGTCAATGCATTTATTTAACTTTATGTCATTAAAATCGATATTAGCGCTAAAGATGAAGATGGAGCACAGGAGTATTTCAGTGCCTCTAAACCATGGTAACCTATTTTGGTCAAATTTGGTACACTTTATCACTATCCGATGATCAAACCATATATATAATTTAATTTGAACTCATTGTACTCTGTGGAACTTTATCCAGTAGTTGTTTCGATGATGAGATAAAAACAAAATCAATAGATTGTAGAGCAATAAAATCTCAAATGCACACGCTATTGTTTGTTTATTTGTTTGTTTGTTTTATTTTGCTGTTTAATATTATTCTTGGTGAGGAAAAATAATTTTGGTACGTCAAAAGTTGGAATCACGTCACGCCTTTTTATTTATATTACTCGTTTCATTTTTTAAGCGGTAGCATATTTCAGTTGCTTACAGAATATGTTTTTTTTAACAATTTTATGTTTTTCATAAAAGTACCTACATACAATTTGGCGTTTATTTTTTCCATTTAGGTTCCAGAGACAACAGCAGTTTTGTGGGAGGTTCTTTAGAGAACAAAGCTATGAATTTGTCTGGTTCAGGTATGTATGTTTTGCTTAGTCCCTGAGTATTGTAAATATTCGATTTCACTATGTCACATTTTTTATACCTAAAGAATATAATATTTTGTGTCTTTAGATAGATTACAAGATTTATTGCACATTAGATTTTTTTTGATCAAAATTCTTGCTGCAATTTCAGAAATTATACAATTACTTAGTATGTTTAGAGTTATAAATTGAATTTATCTGCTGACTGAAGTGTGGTTTCTGTGCTTATTTAGAGTATGTATCCTGTACTCATTTATTTTAGTCCCTGTGTGGTAAGCTTTAGTATGAATATTTTAGGCTTGACGTTATAATAATTTTTTAATGAAATTTTGATGAAGGTAGGGTAGTGTTCTATGGATAATTCTGTACTACATACATAATTAGTTTTGTTATATTGTACCGGCTATTTCGAACATTTATTTCAGCTTCATATCAGTTCCAGTCGTTGCGTGGTAGGTGAATTTTTTTTAGCAAAATTAACTCTTTACTTGAACGGCTCACATACTATGTAGGCAAACTCTGTAAATAAACAGTTGGCTTCATTTTTTTATGTTTAACGTATTCCAATTTAAAATCCCTTTTTATTGTTTATACACCCATTTCTTTTTAAACTATTGAAGTGACCATTGAAAAATAAATATCATCAAAAGATGGATTGTCAGGCAAGAATTATCATCTGAGATTCCGTTGCATTTATGTATTTATTATAGGCCCCGGCAAAAAGTTCATTCTTTTAGTAAAGTTTATATTATTGATTGTAATGTTATAACATATCAAAAATTTAAACCATATAGATTACAATAGATTAAAGTACACAAATTTACACGACATAGATTACTATAGATTAAAGTTTACATAATCACCATTTTTGTTAACTACAGCTAGAAGATCCTCTTTGAAGCATTCAAATGCCTTGGCTAATTTGTTGTTGGCATCATTGTAAATAATCCAAAATTTGGTTGGAATCAGCAAACTTTGTTCCACAGTTTTATAGTTTCTGAATATGTAGCGATCCATAAGGTTAGTGTCGGGGGAATACCTATGGTGGTTGTTGCACCAAAGATGTGTCTTGGTTGGCCAGCCATTCACGTACTAGTGCTGCCACATGTGGTCTGGCATTGTCATGCTGTAACCTCATTTCCCAAGGTGGCAACTGCTCTCGAAATTGGTCAACCATATTCTGCAGAAAAACTAGATACCTGTCAGCATTGACGCTGCCACCATCATGAAGAACATTGTAATCACTACTATAGACGTTGACTAAAACACGAACTTTTTTGCCGAGGCTTAAACATTTTATGTTTATCCTTTTTCATTTATGTTCATCAGGAACATTAAAAATAAAGTTTTATTTTGAAATGCATTTATAGTTTTGCCAGACCTCTATTTTCTTTTGTGTGAAGTTCATTTTGTATTAAATGTTGATATTTGTTTTAGGTCACTCATCGTTTTCATCATTACGAAAAGGTAATTACCAATATATATAATTTGATATTTTTTCTATTCAACCGTTTGATTTTATTAAAGATCGTTAATATTTTAGCGCCTTCCAGAGCTGCCAGTTCCATCTCTTCATTCTTCTCTAATATTGGATCTAAATTTTCTCAAACGAAAGGTTTGTACATTTGACGACCTAATTTCAGCTAGCTTTGCCAGAATATTAGGACATTTTTGAAAATGGTCTATTTTGTGACATATAGAAATCCGATTTAGTTTTGTTGGTACACCTTAGCAACCACATAGACACGGATAATATATGTGTTAGTTGTATAGCATGAAACTTTATTGATTTAAATAAAATTATGTTTCTTGAAACAAAGAAATTACATTTGATAAGCTTTGTCTACGATGCTAAAACACCACTTTATAATTTTAGGTAATTTATCGTTAAATTAATCTGTACAGTGTATATATGAACTTTAATATTACAAAAATAACTGAAATAAAATTGATCAAAAAGCAAAATTTAAAACAACGAAAATTAAATAATGGTTAGCTATTGTTTAAAGTTTGTATAGCTCGAACTATCTGTTATGTCTATTAAAATATGTAAATAGTTATTTCTATAAATAAATATCAAAAAGGTCAAAAAGTGTGTTATCTCAAACTCTAAAATAATGTTAGCACTCAATATACGAAAGTTATTGTGTCCTTAAACAAATGATATTTTAAAATATTAGAACTAACAAAGTCTAACTTTTATAAAATGCTCTTTGTGGAAATTACGGGTAGATGTCCAATGTCATTAATTTTCGTTTTAGGTACCCAAGAATTTGAATTTATAGTATTTATTTTTGGATGTTTATTGATTTTGTTAGCTCTAATATTTTAAATCTAATTTAACTAAAGACACAATAACATTCATATAGTGAGAGTTACCACCCAAATATAATGCCTTATTTTAGGGTTTGAGCTAAACACGTTTCTGTACTTTAATTTCCATTCTTTTTAAATACCCATAAAAGCATTGTTATAAAGGATAAATTTGTAAAACTAATCCTTGTTACTTGTTACTATGCAATTTTGGCATGAAAATTCTGAAATTGGATTTTTAATTGTCGCCCCCAAATTAGCCTAGGTACCAAATTTTATCAAAATCAGTTGATGATATCGGTGATAGAGGAGAAGCAGAATCAAAATAAGAAAATATCAGATTCTGAGATGCTGCATCTTCTAAACTACTTTACCGATTTTGATAAAAATCGGCACATGTAATCATTATCTGTGGCTAATCTAATAATACGAATTTAATGTTAATAAAACTATTTCACTTTTAAATGAGAAGGACTCAAAAATGCCTATAAAGCACTTTAGACAAGGCTGAGCATTGGAGTTAACAGTCAATTTCCAAAAGGCTTAGATAATTTTAATTATACTTAATGTTTTTGAAAAATAAAGACATACACACAATTTTGACGTGCTAAACCAAATAAATTCAATAATCTAAATAATTCTTTTCGAGTTAACTATGTACAGTGGTGGTAAAAATTATTGCATTACTTCAATTTTTTATTGAAATTTGAGTTTTTTATCAAAATCTTAATTGATCGTTAAATAATTAAATTAATTATAATCAATTTGCTACTATAAGTAGTATATGTATATGTCAAAATACGATGTATTATGCATTTCAACTTTGTTGTCCCTAAATCATTTTTAATGGTTACTTATTTTAGTCAGATTTAATTGGAACTATACCAACATAAAAATCGATGGGTAAACATATTTAGTTCATTTATCTTGTGTTTTTCTAGAATTTGTTTTAGGAAAGCAAACCATCTTATTTTATTTACATAAACTATAAATATTAATATCTTTGACAGCGGTGAACATAGATTTAATAAAACAATCATGTGGCTCGTTTTTGGTCAAGGAAGTGACAACTCTAAATATTCTGGTAGACAACTTTGATTTCTGTGTAGAGGGAAATCTGAGCTCTAAAAATTGACTATCATGGCTGTTTCTTTCTCGCCTTTACATAATCATAATATACGCTTTCTAACTGTTAAATTCTTTATTTTACCAGGCAAAAGGTCTTTAACTAGTGAAGATTTAGCTAGTTCAAATGCTATTGCTGGTGGTTCTAAAGTGGCTGAATCAACTAGTCGAAATACTATTGCTGGTGGTTCTAAAGTGGCTGAATCAACTAGTCGAAATACTATTGTTGGTGATTCTAAAGTGGCTGAATCAACTAGTCGAAATACTATTGTTGGTGATTCTAAATTAGATCAATCAGCCGGTCAAAGTGCTCCTGTTAGTGATTCTAAGGTGGCTGTTGAACTAGCCAAGTTGCAAGAATTTGATGGATGCTGGAAGTTTAATGACCGCCTATTAACCATTCTATCAATTGATAAATCAGCACTGCTCTCGAATAAACCTGGTAAGTAACCAAGCTTTAAATCGAGATAATTTGTTATAGTTTAAAATTACAAAATTACAGTACAAGATTAGAACCAATCTGATTAATCAAAAAAGGGAAATTTTAATCCAATCAAATTATTAAGTACTCGGAAATCAAGGTAGGTTAAGAAAATTATCAACCAACATTTTTTAAGAAATATATTCAAAAACTGAATGTTGAACGCAGATGGAAATAACATTGCTAATGAAATTAGACTCTTCTTTTGTTTGCTAAGTAATGAAATGATCGTTTGTGATTTTTTAGTGAATTGATTTGTTCAATGATGCATATCTTCCATCTGTTTATATACTTCTAGCATTTATATTACTACACTTGTAAAATATCTGTTTCTTTTTCATTGAAATATGTTATTAGTGTGTTATTGATATGTTATTTGTGTGCCAAGTATATGGGCCATACTTCTCGTGTATCTATTGGGCTGAATTGTGGGCAGACATTTTTTAAATACTAGGGGGCTGATATAACAGTTGATGACGTCATCAGGTCCAAAACCTAAACTTTGCCTGATTGACTTCAAATTTGGTGCTGGGTGTTCACTAAAACCTTGTAACACAAATCCATACATCGTGTTAGAAAAATTATTCATAAAGTATCTTTTTTGGCGAAGTTCCAGTATTCGCTTGAGGCAGTAGTACTAGTCGCCCCATACGTTACCGACCAAGGGTTAATATAAATTAGTATGATTCCATTTAGACTATATGGACGATACCTGCTGGGCCACAGGCTTGGTGTTAGCCTTTCTTGATAAAAAGCATCAATCGTCCAAAGCAGAATGGCAATTGATGACCCAGAAAGCAAGAACCTGGCTCAATAATTCTCTACAAGGAACTGATGCAGATAAGTTAATTGTATTGGCAGCAGTGCATTTTTAAAACTGACTTTTTTGTTAGTGTGATTATTTCGCTATCTGTTGTGTTATGAAATCTCTTCTAAATGTGCCTATCTCATCTCTATTTGTGTATTTCTGAGTATATTTTTAAACTTGATCGTTTTTGTGTTCTCTCGTTGTTTTATAGTGTTTTAGATATTGTTTGGTCCCATCATTCATATTTTTTGAATACCTACCTAACATTTTTTTATTAGATATTTAAACAACTATTTTTACTGTTAGGAATTATATTGTTTGCTATAAAATAAACATAATAATTTACCACTATTATAATTGCATACCATTAGGTAAGTAATGCCTGTTAAACGGTAAATAGGAGCCTATTATCAAAAATAAATTTATATCCCTAAGCAATGTAATATGCAGTACACATTGTTATTAATTGCTTTTTTATCTATTATATAGGTACTTTTTAAATTATAGTAAAATTGGCATCATATATGCATGTATATTGTGCTGCCTTTATTGAGAAAAAATCATAGCGGCGCGCATGATATTTGATTATTTATTAAATTTATTTGTTTATTTATTGTATTTGGTACTTTACATTCAGACAATTAGGCAAACTCTAAAGAAGCTTTATACGTGTAGGTCTGTCTACCTTTTAAGAACTTCTATTTTTAGATATTTCTATTTTATTCAGAATATTAAATTTTGACTATATATTAATTTCTCTATGGCTTTGTTGGATGTACGTAGTTATGCGAAGTATATGTATTGAAATGTGGTCGCATCTTTCTATATCTATACTATTTTGTGATATACATAAAAATTAACTTTCAGATCACTGATCAACACATGGCCGTAGGAAGTGGGGCGAACAGTTCGGACCTGCCCTCAATAATGAGCATATAAGTGCATATAGAGTATATAGGTGCCTTTAAATACATTCTAAGTAAAAACAACTTTCGGCGCGTATAGCCATGTATATCCGCCACTGCCCCCCCCCATTTTTAATTTATTCAGACATGATATTTAATATAGGTTTTATTTTATTTATAGACAACGGCAGACTTAATAGAAATCTGTGCTGATAATATTGGGTCATCACCAAAAAAAGTTCGTTTTTTTTCATTAAAAATATACATACCACGTGAAAGATTTATACAAAAGTAAACGTGTACAAATATAGGTACGTTTGTTTGCAATAGATATCAACTTTTTATTATCATATGATTAAAATTGAGTTATTGATATTAAGATATAGAAATCGCATATTGCGGAACTTTGTATATGCAAACCAGTGATAGCTACATTAGCTGTATAGTTTGAATTTTGAATTTTTGAAAATTATTGATTGACACCGCATTCTGTCATCATATTAACTATTAAAATGGAAATCAAAAGCAGTGACGTAAATGTTATTGTTGAAACACTTCGAAGAGCTCAATTTAAAGGTACTCAAATCCACAACATCATATCCACTGCATGGGGTGATGTCATATCTGTTCGTCGAGTTCAAAAAATAATGAAAGAGTTTGAAGATGGAGAACGTACCGATTTTGATCGACAATATGGAAGTGGTCGTCTAAAGTCTCAGAAAAGAGTCAACAAGCGGTAAAGTTGTCCGATCACTGCCGAGAAGTCATTGCAGCACACGGTGACTACGTTTTATAAAACATTTTATGTCCATTTGTACACGTTTACTTTTGTATAAATCTTTCACGTTAAATACATTTTTAATGAAAAAAACGAACTTTTTTTGTGATGACCCAATAGCTGCCTTATTTTACAACTCTGTATATGCCAAATTTGAAATTTTTCTAATCAATTTATGATTAAATCGAATTTCTAATTGTTCGTATCTATATATAGGAAATGATCATATTTGGGCACAAAAATCTCATAATTTGTTTTGGTGATATTGTGTAATGAGATTGTTACAAATGTTTATCATCTAGTTTGGCACATTTCACCGTATAAATAAACTTAATATTTTCTGGTTCCCAGATTGCATCTTGGTCTCAAAAGTTTTCATAATTTGAGAAATACAATTACCTACACAATCAACAAGACAGCAAGGCAGATATATTTATAGAATAGCAACCAAATACTTAATAAGTTCTAAAATTATTTTGACTCGGTATTGCTAGGCGATTTTACAAAAATTAGACCATTTTGGTCTAACCTCATTTTTCAAGAGAGCGTCGCATAACCTTCAGCAAGTTTTGTACAAATTTATTTCGGCGTTTTGGAAGGGGAGCTTAGGTATATCATACACGAAAAATTAATGTTTAATACACCGAAATGACAAAATATTATTTATTCTTACAATTTTTTTAGAGTAGGTAAGTACGTTTACAAACTACAATACTTTACAGGTGAAACAATATTCACAACAACCGAGGCATTCAAATTGTAATATTCATCGCAGTATTATAAGTTTTTAAGCCAGGCGTTTTAAGTATTCTGCTAATAACAGTAAATCAATGTATAATTATGTAGAGCAGTAGTAATCACAGAATGTCCACTCTCGCTGCATCTGTGGGCTTTCCATTGTAAATCAAATTCAACGATTTTTTATAGTAAATTCGCAAAACAATTGAGCCTCTACAAAGTCGCATAGATTGATCAATTAAGATTTAATTTTGCTTAAAATATTAGCGAAGCGTGTCTTTATATCCAATGCACAGTCTGTATAGCAAAATTGTTCAATTTATGTAATGGTGTGATGATTGTGAATATTTTATATAGAATTACTTTTTCTATTGAGGACAATTCATAGTATGAAACTGTATACACCTCCAGCAAGAGTCGGATCTCTGTATACTTATTATCATAATCTATACGCATATATTAAATAATATTGATCAGTTGATGTCTATGAACACGAGACATCCATTCTTACTACTTATGGAACACCTGAAGTATATTTCACATTTTTTAACAAAACGTTTTATTTTTAGAATTAAAACACAGATTTTTTTTATATCACTACCAGATCTACCAAGTCTCCCTGTAGTCAAGCTCTTTTATGCAACTTAAACATATTTCAATGCTCATTAAAATCAGATTTTTTAAAACCTTTATTATTATTTAATTTATTTTATATGTTGATATGAATTGTGCTTTAACAATTTAGTAAATTAGATGCTGATAGAAATTTTGGAGGTGAATTAATTGTATTTACTGGACTTAGAGTCTGTTCAAGTTAGTGCTTCGATGCAAAACTCTTACAACAATTAACTTTTCGGTCTGTGGTTAAAGTTTTACACATTTTATGTTATAGAAGCTTTCACTAGTAAAGCTTGTTTTAAAATTATTGCTATGATACCTACAAACAGAATATCTTTGGTTCGATTTAAAAAAACAAAATGGGAGGAGCTCAACATTGTTTTGGGAAGTACAAAACATTGGATTCAATATTCCATTGAACCTTTGATTGATGAGTCTTGGTATGCTTTAGTTTCAATGAGACAGGTATCGGATTTGAAGAATAATGATGATGCATTACCCAAGTACCCTACATTGCCAAAGTTAAGGAAAGCTGATTTGAAGGGGATTTTTTTACAGTAAGTTTTTGAATGCGAAGTAAAAGCAGTTTTTGCCTCTTGAAAGCGAAAAAAACCCGGAAATATAAGATGAACTTTGGTTTAAACAAAAAGAGAAATTGTGTGCTTTTCATAACACGGCGTATACCCACAATCAAGTGCCTACAACTCATTGATAAAAAATGAAGAACCATTTCCCCCATCAAACTGGTTCATTTTAATAAAGTTTGTATGTTTTTCTTTGACAGTTTTGTATTAATTTAGCCATAGGTGGAAGTAACTAATAAATAATTCTCCTCTACAAGATTCCTCTGACAATGGTCTGCCAGGGAGTGCAACCTCTTGTCGCACGCGGGCATTGATACCAAACCCAACGCAGACCACCGAGGCCGAGGAGGAGAGTCACCGATTGCGATGGGCGGCCTACCTCGAGTTCAACACGGACACGTCGGCCTGCCTGCCTGGTTCTGATTCCGAGTTGGCTTCCTGGGAGGCGCCGACCAATGACGGCAATGCTCTGGAGCCAGACGCCTCGCACATGGTACCCCCGCCTCTGGCACGCACAGACCGTCTGGCCCAGATGGTGCGCGAGGGCATACCGGCCTCTCTCAGGCCACATGTCTGGCTGCGACTCAGTGGAGCCCGGGCTAAGAAGGTGAAGTCCGCCTCGACCTACAAAGATATTGTCAAGGCTAGTTCGGTTGATCAGCTGATGACATCTAAACAGATTGAAAAGGTTGGTTTACATTGATTGTTCTTGAAAACAGTGAACAAATGCCTAAGTCATTATTTTGTGACTTGTTAGATTCGACTTTTCTTCATTAAAAAGTAACCGGAAGATAGCTAGGTTCCTGCCTGTTTTTCAATATAAATTTAATGATGGCCACATTGACTATGAATGAACCACTTGTTTCCATGGTAACTAATGAGAACTTCTCTTTAAAACTGTTATCACGTGAATATTTCAAGAAATTTTTTAGGATATGAAATCGATTGTCGTCTATTTCAGTTGGCAGTTACTGTTGCAGTCTTACAGAGTTTGTAGTTCTGTTTTGTTTTTCATTTTAATGACAGAGTTTTGTCGCTGGATTCTATTCCTTATTAAGAACAAGGGGGGGGGGAAATCGATTTATATAAATTGTTTGTTTAATAAAAATAGTTATTCATTGATTAGTATCATGGGCTAATAAAATTGTTTTGTATCAGACAGCTACATTTATTACTCATATCAATTCGAAATGTCATTATTTTGCTTGAATTTTGTTTGATAATTTTTCCTGCATACATTACTACTGCGTAGGTGTACAATTTGAAGGAATAGTTCGTTCATATTCTGCGGATTTGCTCACCTGACGTCATAATCTAATCAATAGGCCAACATGCTGTCTTCATTTTGTTTCGTACACTTAGAGCTGGCAGAGGTAAAAAAATTGTCGATTCGAATCTACTTGCCTGACAATGATAGAAGTAAACTGCATTTATTTTCTTTTGCTAAATATGGAAGATGTTGCTGTATATCCATGTTGTAGAACATTTATTTCGTTTCTTTAAATTGTCTTTTACATATTAATGGCTGCTGATATACTACTTTAGTTGCTTTTGAAAATGTAACAACTGTAGATTTTATTTGGTTTCAACTATTTTTTCCGATGAGAGCTATAAATATCAACTTATTTTTTATTAATAATTTTCTACGGAAAATCGATTGGCATAGTTTTTTTTAATTCTCTAAGTAATTGATTGTAGGCTATTCCTGGCGATTTATTGGCGGTTTTCACTGTAATTGTTTATACAAACAATCAAATCGCTTAATTAGAAAATAATTAGCTGTTAGGTTTTTTCCCATCTACGTCATTCCAGCTATAGATCTGATTTGTGGTTTGTCTTGCGTCCTTCTACCGATGCATCGATGGAAGTAGTAGTGAAAATGCAAACCTTGTTCACATCGGAGGGGGGGGGGGGTATCGATTAAGCCCAACTTATTTTTTGACTGTCCCTGTCTGAATAAGGGTGCGCAGGGAAATTTTGCTGATTTAGAAGTTTAAAAAGGATGGTAGTTTGGTCTTTTTCAGTTACTGTTGCAGTGACTTTTACAATTTTAGTCTTGATATTGGGAGATTTATCTTGGACTACAGTTATTTTGGATTATTTTTATTGGTTGCAGTTGGTTCTGGACCGTGTTTATCGATTCCAGGGATTCTTGACTGCAGTAGTTATTTTGATTTATTCTTTTCTTGTTTTGAATTATTTTTGTTTTACATATTTTGGAGTTATGTCCCCGTTTTTGGACAAGCACTATTGGGGATACTTATTATCTACTTAGTAGCTAAGTTATATATTTTTCTAATAAAGGAGCTTTTAGACAAGGCGAAGACGTTGCCAACCTTATGAATGTGACGTTTTCTACTCAACCTTAATATGCACTTATTCTCTCCTTTTTCGGACCGGGATCTCTCAAGTTCACGATTCCAGCTGCATTTGTAACCAACTTTGGATTGCCAAGTGGAGAGCAGACAATTGTGGACAGGCAAACACTCAACTTACCCATTCACTGTGCCCCACCATTGCAGGCCGGAGATACCAATGTCACAGATGAAACATTGAATTCGCTGTACCCTTCCCATCCGATTCGGGCTCGGGTCGTTTTGATGGTATCAACACATGCCTTAGCAAAGGCAGATATGGAGCAAGTGGTATGCGATCATTTGTAGGTGGAGATTGTTCCAAGTCAACATTCAAAAACACGTTTACACTGCCTACCAGGGATATACGGAGATGGTGGCGATTGATTATGCCGGCGAGTCTGGCTCAATAAATAGGATTTTCGAACAAGCAGTTTAGATCGGAGCAAATGGAAACGGTAGACAGATAGCTCTATGGGGCAGTCCTCCATTTGAATTCCGAATTAAAGCAACCAAAATTCCGAGTACCTTTCACTCGCATCCCGCAACAAACATCGTTTCAGATAATGAGACCAATCTAAATACAAATAGCGGACTTGTGAGAATTTGCAGCGAGCAATTTGAAAACGAGACTATTGGTAGTACCATGGACCTTGTTCTTCAAGCGGTGATCATGAAACAGGGCCATTGAATCACATTGGAAGCGTTTGGGACAGGTCAGCCTTGGTTTAATCGCATATGACTGGCCACTTTGAACTTGTTTAATCTCCGTACCACATTAGGTGCTGCTGAACCACAATTGTGGCACGGCGATCTACTGGTTCTCAACAATTTATTTGGTCCTACCATCAAACAGCAATCAGGCTGAAGTTTCAGAAAACGCCGACGGATAGTTCACTGTTCAACTAGAGAGCCCGCTCTATCTTTACCCAAGAAGGCAAATTAGCCTGGCAGAGGCAATGTATCACCTTGGTTGGGACCATATTCGTCCCAGTGAAGCACAAACGGGCTTATGTGGGAATGACCCGGGCGCTAGTTGCACGCTGACAAAAGTTGAACGTGCAGACGCTACTGTCCCAAATCGTACATGCGCTGAAACTTAATTTTGGTTTATTCGGGTTTGCGTTTACGCAGCCCGGATACATATTCTCAAAATGTTAAACACTCCTAGCACAAGCTCATCCATATGTGTACGATTCAGGCATAGTACCTGAATCTTTTAAAGGCACATAATTAAACGCTAAAAAGATGGCCCCGGCCCTGCAGTCAATATCAGAGCCGTCTTCAAAGAGATTCCCAAAATGCATTAACGCGATCTATTAGATCTTTACCAAAGAACAGGGGAAATGACGAATCTATATTTCTCCCACTCTATCTATAATACTTGGCATCAAGAACGATTTCCAATTCATTTCCACCAAAGTTGGATGTGAAGTAAATCTTATGAGAGATGTTGATTCGCTGTGGATCTACTCATCCATTTTATCCAACACCAATCACCGGTGACACGACGAGCCCGCTTTTTCGGATCCTAGCACCCAAGGGAAGAACATGCAACGTTTTGAGACCCCACAGCAAATTATTTTTCCTGTCTTCACATCGAGTGACACTGTTCCAATCGACTTCAAACAACCAACAGTCTTCACTCTTCATTTCCTCCAAATTGGTTAGTACTTACACAAAGTACGTTGCACTCAAAGCAGCTCTCACCTACAGCACTATGGTAGACATTGAAGACTTTTATATTGTTCTGCTGTTGAACAGCAACATTGCAACGTTACCCAGCAATGAAGTATCCAAGTTTGTTATCGAACTATCAGAGCCTCCATACCTAGACGCCCAATGGGAAGTAGGTATGGTTGAAATCATGGATCATCGCGATTGGGACAAAGTGGGTAAAGGTGAAGTGGCAAATAATATATTTGAATGGAAAATTCCTTAAAAGTATGACTGCCGCTTTGCTGTCAAGCAAACAGTGAAAGGATCTGAAATTAAACTGATTGGAAAACAATTCACCTGTGTTAGGAACATGTCATATCCTAGACGTGCTAAACGGCACAAGACAACAAGAGAGCTCCGTGTGAGTGGAGGGAAGATTTCTGATCCAGTAAAGGGGTTGAAACGATGAATTATCGATCGCGCCGCTTTCAAAACGCGTTATTTTAAACCCCGGACGACTTTTGGCGCTTACAGCAAAAGACGGACGTCACACAACATGCAGTACTGGGCAATATCATCATTACCTTTGAAGGTAATCGGTTGAATCAATGGCCCGATGGAGCTATTTATCAACTAAATTAACTTGCCAATGTCAAATGATACGACCAATTTGGCTCAAATTTGGACCGTGGATTGATGAGACCATAATGGTCCTCTATACGAGGTTTGACTCCATTCGGTTGCTTCGTTTGACTTTGAGAGCAAACTTTTGGCAAAGTGGTACCCAATCGACTCAGAATTCAATTTGCGTCATTTAAGTCAATTTAAAAGAAACTTAAATGGACGATTGATCAAAAAATAATTTGCACTTAATCGACTCCAAATTGAACAATGGAAAGTATTTCCCGTTCTGTTTCCACTGAATTAATTGTGTTTGCAGAACAAATAAATAAACTGGGTATTAAGTAATTCTACATTAAAGATATTTTAATTGCGATTTCAATTTTTACGCTTCAATTATCATCTTGGAATAATCCCATTAACGATGATTTATTAGTTAACTAATGTTTCATTTAAAATAAACTTTTACACTTCAACTACTGGTAGTAACTATTAACAATAAATTGCTATGACCCAAGGAGAAGTTGGCTAATGATGTCAAATGGATAACATGGGAATCGTAATTATGTTTAGTTGGGTCAATTATCAATGTGGCAGTATTGTTCATTCAGTAATCCTCCTCATCAATCAGTCAAATTCGATTAGAAATGTTCATTGATACTTTGTTCTGTCTAGTTTTTATTCGTACTACACTCGGGAATGCATGAACTAATATATGCACATACAAACATCATCGTCATATAATCACTATTATTAAGCCGTGTTGTCTCTATTTAGGATCTGCTTCGCACACTTCCCAACAATGCCTGCTTCTGCCACATCAACAGCACTGGCATTCCCCGATTGCGTCGAATACTAAGGGGCCTGGCCTGGCTCTTTTCCGACATTGGTTACTGCCAGGGCATGGGTGTTGTAAGTGTTTGCTAGCTACTAAATTGTAGAAATCAAAACAAATTTCGATAAAAATGATCAATTGTTGTTTAATTTATTTAACAGCAGAGCTTGGTTTTAATTAATAGTTTGCTTCAGTGATTCCTTTCCTAGATAGTGAAGAAATCTACATTTAGTAGAATCTGCGATGCAGAAGAATTAACTTGTTTAGAATAAAATGCTTTTGGGACAGCATTGTCTTCAAAATGTTAAATTTGCAGTTGTAGCAATAATGTAATTGTAACAAATTTGTTTCTGCTCCATTTTCAAATTTATGATTTTTCCACAAGTGTGCTTTAGAAGAATTTGTTTTCTTAAATACAATTTTTAGATTGTCGCTAACCTGTTGTTAATTCTTGAGGAGGAGGAGACCTTCTGGCTGATGTGCTGCATCATTGATGATCTTCTTCCCGCCTCCTACTATTCGTCCACTCTGCTCGGTGTCCAGGCAGATCAGCGCGTTTTCAGAGACCTCCTTCCCAACTACTTGCCGCGTGTTGATGAAATCCTCAAGGAACATGATATTGGTGAGAAACGTTGTTCTTGTTTCGGAGGCTGCTTTCTCGGTGAGTGTTTGGCCCACCAGAACTTTACTGACGTTGACATATTTTACTTTTTTTCTCTAATGACTCTTCTATGATTAGAAAATACTTTTCCCTCTTCAGACCTCCCCCCATCTCATGGAGACGTATTCCATTGTTCTAAGTTATTGTATTGTGACGAGCAAGAGATTTATTCTAGAGATTAACTTAATCGATAAAACGTGGAAATTTGTTGTTTTAAACAAACTCTTGTTAATCGTGTACGCATAATTAGTGTGTTGTTGGAAGAAATGGGGGGATAGGATATTTCTAGTTTGTTGGAGGTTAACAGCTGTCATTCTTAGGTGATTGCACTCATTTCCCGTCACTGTAGTTTCTGTTAACCATTCTACTACTGGATCATGTTTGTCTGATGATAGTGGTTAGATTTTGTTTTAGCAATGCTTTTAGATGTTTATTTTTAGAACGGATTTGTTCTTTTGTTGTTACCTTTTGCCTACCTGGGGTAATTAGTTTGACAGCAGCGAGTCAGGATCACAGATTGCAATTATACCTGCCTATACCTACTTTTCAGAAGCTAGATAGAGCATAAGATGGATAGGCAGAATTTGTTATCGCTGCTTTGTAATTACTTTGCTTGTGGTTGGCAAAGTTCAGTGGTTTTGTATTAATACATACTTTTTATTTCACTACGAAATATTACAAATGTTTGTAGATAATATACAAATAAGGTTCTGTAGGTATTCATTAGTTAACTCGATAACGTCTTTGGTTGGAGGCAAGGAGGCACTTTGTGTTCTAGATGGCCAATATTTCTCGATAGAGGTTGATTTATAAAAAGCCAAAGAATAAGGAAAATTACTCAAATATTTGAATGAGGGAAACTGCTTCTAATTATTTAATAAATGGTGTATAATGCAGTTTATGGATTAAATAAATACTATTTATTTTTACCATTTCGAGCCTCAATCTAAGAATAAAAAGTTGATATTATTTTGCTCTTTTTCTCTATTTGGTAGCAGGTGTTCAAAAATATTCTAATTATTTCATTAAAATAACTAAATATAATTAAAAAACGCTGTAAAATATTTA
Organism: Parotoplana pacifica; assembly: GCA_034780595.1. Taxonomy (NCBI): domain Eukaryota; kingdom Metazoa; phylum Platyhelminthes; order Proseriata; family Otoplanidae; genus Parotoplana; species Parotoplana pacifica. Next base: position 20,904 of record JAUYWI010063532.1, read on the forward strand.
AAAAACAAAAAATAGACATGATTTTCTAACTTTTATTGAGGCTCCCAATGGTAACGTCTGAAAACCGAAACTAAATTGTAAACAAAAACCGACTTTTAAACAAGTAATCCGTCTAGTCTAACTATAGAACGTCCTTGGGTCTGGTAAATGAGCAGCACTGCTTATTCTAGACAATAACTATCCTGCGAAAGCAGGTAATTAGTTACCGTGAGCGTTTGTGTGCCGATGTTTGGACCCCCTAGCAAACACGTGGTTCAAATCTTCCACACCATTCACGGATTTCACAATTGCATTAGATACGTGGACGAATCCCTGCTTGTTCACTTTGATTTCCAGTTTGGGCTACAAGAAGCAAACTTTGTATTTCTATTTGTTGTCTAAAATGATCTGGGGGAGGGGGAGAATTTATTGCAATTGTTGTTGGAACGTTGGATTGCAACCAGTACACGTGACAACGATCGACATAATCTTACTATAGTACCTGTTCGTCCGTTGGCTTTCTCAGTAAATCAATCAAATTCTTCCGATAGATTTCCACCATATAGACTGATATTTCATATTTTACTTGTTTTCTAAAATATAAAAATACGTCGGTAGCTACGTCAAAAACACAAGAAGAAGAATTTGTTATCTCATAATGATTAGTTCTACCCGGAGGTGCTGAGTGATGTGTCTGGTGTACATTTTATTCAAAATTACTGAATTATCATCAGAAGAATACACAAATGAGTAAAACGAAAAAGATAATGATAAAAAAGACAAAAAATATTAAAACAGAGAGAGAGAGAGAGAGAATTACCGCTTTTGTTCCACAATTTCATAAATTCTGTTAAACGCCCTGGGAGCCAATCCGGGATCCGAGTTATCATCCGGCCCGATCATTGTGTGCGTTTTTCCACTTCCCGTTTGGCCATAGGCAACAATGGACACGTTATAGCCATCCATGGCGGATTGGACAAGATTCTGCAACATTTTTTACAAGTTAAACGGATTTTAGTATTTTGCATAAGACAATTTAAAAAAAGAAAATTAGCAAGTAGTACAAATAAGTAGTATATTTTTATCAAAGTATATCTGTTTTTTATTATTACTATTAACATACACTGTTAGCCAGAATAAATGGAAATATTGCCTGCTTAGTGCAACGTAAACAGTACCATTCTTTGCAAATACAATGCAGACACGGCATTGATTATCTGCAGCCAGCGCACAGACCAATAAGATTGAGCGATCGACTGCATGCTTGAAAACCTCTAGTGTGGTTAACAGTTAATCACTAGGTAGAAGCTATCATAGCTGATTGATGTATGCCTCTTTAAATTGGTGTACTTTATAGACTCGGTCATTTTCGCTTGTTTTGTTTTATTAGCAAGTTTTTCCATTTATTTTGGAAATCAGTGTATATTCAGAAGGGATTTGTCAATATTAAAAAAAAATCTAATTAATTTGTCAATGAAAGTATATTTTTACCATATAAAATTAATTAAAAAAGAAAGACTGTAAGTAATAAGCTTTGTTTCTTACAGTTCAGTCACTCGATCAATAAAAAACACTAGGAGTCTACAAATTCATAACATAAAATAGAGAAGTACATATTCTAATATCACTAAAATAACATCATCAGTATTGTTAAAAATATCACTGAATAAAACCAATTAGATTACTATTAATTGAAAATGACAGCTTTTCAATAAATTTAGAACTAATTTTTAATGAATAATTTTTTTTCATTGAAAATCAATAACTAATAGATAATGATAAAAACTTCCTCTAAACTATATTCAATTATTCAAATATTCTTATAAAAACCAGACTTTGGGTACAGTTGCCTATGATATAGCCAATATAGCAGGTATTCTACCTTACATACTATACTGCATTAGAATTTGTAAACAACCTTATGAATTAAAACAAGAGTTGGCTTCATTTCTTTAGTCTTGAGGTTTTTTATTCCATCTTCTTAGATATAAAAATTGATTGGATAGTTAAGTTAAATATTTTAATGATATCCAATGATCTTTGAGATTTGAATGGTAGTATTATACATACTATATTGTCAAATTATTTTGATTTGTGACCCTGATTGAAGAGTTATAAATAATTTGATTTAAAATAGAAAAAGATTATTTAAGCCTTAGAAAGACAGTTTTAGGATATAATTCATTATCAAAACTTTTTTTGGTGGATTACAACCATTTAGCTTAGTTAAGTATAGTTAATAATAATAATTTCTTATATCTATTATCCACATGACTTTGATAATGGAACAGAAGTCTGGTATCAGATATAAAATTTATTTTTAACTATGCATAACCATGCTAAACATTTGTCATCCACTAAAGAAAGTTTCAATAAATAATGTAAATACCTCAAAACTACATATCTTCCTAAAGTTTAAATCAAATTATTAATAACTTGTAAATCAGTGTCACAAAAATAAAAGAAATTGACACATTATAAGTATAATACTACCATTCAAATTTCAAAGATCAGCAGATATAATAAAAAAACAACTATTATCCACTAGTAAAACATAACTTGACTATCCAACCAAATTTTACATTCAAAAAGACTATAGAAAAGAACATAAGCCCTTGTCTCAACTCATAGCACTGTTTGCAAATTCCAATGCAGCAGGTACAATGCTCACTATATCAGCTACACATATTGACATTTTCACCAATGCATAAAGGAACATAAGAACTCAATTATCAGTGATCATCTCAAAAGTCATAATGATCCTAAAAGATAATATTAGTGACTATTTTAGTATTATTGGAAAATGTGATATATAAAATGATTTATATATGTAAATTAAATTAATCTTTTAATAAGTAAAGTGACTTAGTTAAGCCAAAATTATTTTTTTAACTTGTTTGTAAATCAATTATATCTATCTATATCATTTTATCAATTTGTAGACTCCTAGTGTTATATTTATTGATCTTTTGAACTATAATTAGATGTTATGTTGCTCTATAATCTTATATGTAATATAAATCCATTTGTAGACCTAATATTTTTCACTTAAAAATATATTATTACAATAAAGAAACATTGCTTATTACTGAGTCTTTCTTTTTTAATTAAAAATTTATCCTTCCAACTATTAATCCAAATATAAAATTACCTATTCTAAATATTTTACAATTAATAATAAAGAGAAATAATCAATTTAGTTTTATTGTTCTAATATTTAAAACTATAACTTCTGATCTCCTACAACACTTAGATCAGCAATAAATTATGAAAGATGGATTGACCAAAAAGTTTTGGCTTATATAGATTTTTAAGTAATACTAATTCTGGTAGATTTACTAAAAACTGCAGTAATGTAGTTGTTACTAATTAAATATCTTATAATAACCACAATTATGATATTTTTGGTATTATTTGCAAGCCCATAGCCAGCTTTTTAAAGGGTCGTTCATATTTATCAACAAATAGGGCGTTTCTGTATTATCTATAAAACTGTATCTTTTTGATTTTTGATTGAAAAACATTATTATTATTATTAAATTGTTTTATTATATTTTCAAAAATTGGGAATATGGCTATGAGAAATGTATACGAGAATATACAGATGGGAAAAATAAGTATGAACATAGATAACCATAGGATATTATACATAAAGTCAATTAAAAGGTATATATAGAAAGATAGAATCAAAGTCAATTTATCAACGCATAATTTTACACTATTATAAGATGTTACATGTTCTACATAGTAAATGTACAAATTATACAATTTACAAAAAATGATTATTCAGTAAATGTATATTATGTATATTAAATAGTTCATAATAAGTTTTAAGAGTGTATAATCAGTGTATTATGTGCATTTGAGTCATATAGTCGTGAATTAAATTGTAAGCATGTTATTGGTATTGATATATTGTATTGGTATAAATGTAAAAGTATATATATCTGATTTTGTATAATACCTACCAAAAAAACCTACATCAAAACACTTTGAAATTGCAATCTGCGCTTGTGTTTAGCACTGAATAATCGGACTACATGATCGGTGTCGATTTTTCTCTCTCGGTGGATATGCATGAGTGCCAGAGATGATAGTCGTTTCTGGCCCATTGAACATCGCATATAGTTGTTCAATCTTCGCATGACACTAAAGCTTCTCTCACACACGCAAGAGGTGATCGGAATCACACAAGCAATTTTCAACATCGTGAAGACATTAGGGTAAAGGAATTCATTGCATGCATGTATAGCTGAAGCACAATTGTTAGGAACGTCTTCTGGTGTCATTGATGTGGTTTTCCATTTAATTGTCCAGGCATTGTATTCTTCTTGAAATATTTGTGGAGATGGAAGATCAGACTTGTAGAAGTTAAAAGCCTCTTCGACATCTTTGAAGCTGGAATCATTAATTTTTATCACAGATGGCACCAGAAATAGAAGTTTGCTTGCCGTTTTATTGAGTTTTGAGAATTGTGACTCGAGTTCACTGCTCAAGTGATCTACAAATGGAATGGCCATATTTCGCAGATAATATTGTTGAGGTGAAGTAGCTTCTATATTTGATCAGTGTATCTGGTGCTTAGATATTCTTGGCACGCTTGGCTCAGTTCCAATTGAGTCTGCCAAATGAACGGCATGTTGATAAACTCCATCAAAGTACCCTTCTATTGAACCTCTCACTCCTAAAAATTCCATCTTCAATTCTTAAATCATATTGACAGCAGATATGATATCATTGGCTTCTCTTTGTAATAGAACCGTTGCACCCTCCAGGCGAGCCAGCAATTTGTATACTGTGACATTGTTTATCTTTTTATCCCAATCAATTAAAATTTTGGTATCTACTTCATTTATTTCAATTTATTGGCTACAACAATGTTTGTTACATCCCTTTCTAAAGAGTGCATCAGCATAAATTAGCTAACCACCTTGCCAATTGGCCTTATGAATTCTTAAAATTCATCAAATTCTAAGACTACTATGGTTTGTTCTACAAACAAACAAGTTCTTTTCCTAATAAATAATATTGAACATATTTAACAAATTATACTAAAGCCATCATTTCTTTCCATGTTCTGACTTAAAATATTTAATTCCATATTTTAATCACTACCTCTTTCCCATTTTGTATTTGCCTTAAAATGGCACCCATAACTTCATACCTACTATCCATGTCTAAGATATTTCATCATCCTTCACTGAATAAACTAGGATCATTGCTAAATTATTTAAAAAACATTCATTAAAAGCCTTTTCACATTTCTGACTTCATTGATATTCTGGTGCTCTATTGAGGTGATAGAAAGGTTTAGCAATTTTATGGAAATCTTTTATAAAATTGTTATGATATGTACAAAATCCAATAGAAGTTTTCAATTTTGTAGGTGCTTGCCAATTTTTAACTACTTCCAATTTTTTGGGTTGACATTCAACACCTTTTTCTAAATTTTGACTTTATGTTTAAATAATTCACCTTTTAATCCCAATCTCTTTGTTCTTTCTATGACCTCTTTAAGTCTATCACTCCATATTAAAAATAATCAAGATATGCTACTTCAAATTTCCAATTAATTCCATTTAAAACTATTGACATCAAACATAAATTTAGAACTACTGTTGGACAAACCAAATGGCATCTTATTAAAATCATATGTAACTTTAGACATTGTAAAAGCTGTTTTAGACTTGTCCTTTAAATGAACGTTTATGCACTAGTTAAAGCTAGAGTTGTAAAATATCTAAAATATTTTGGGCTTTAGGAATTGAGTAACTATCCTTCCCAGTAACCACAAATTCAGAAGTTTGCAAACAACATGAAACAATACTTGTTTGTATTTTTCTTTTTAATTAGAAAAATATATTTGTCAATGAAAGTATATTCTTAATCTATATAATACTCATTAATGTGGTATAAAACACAGAAGCTACCATGCTACTATAGCATTATGAACATTATTTCAAGACAACATAGAGTCTACTACACTTAATGTATATAGCTATCTATTACACTGTATATTACATGCGCCCAGTCAGGTACATATACATATATGCACTTACAATTTTGTGTTAGAATAACAGTCTGTCTGATAGGTGTTGTTATGGTAGCCTTGTTTTCTTTAATCATACATTCTATCAGTGCAAATACTTTAATAAG
>JAUYWI010063533.1:0-15485 GCA_034780595.1 Parotoplana pacifica
CCCATTTTTTCCAAGTCCAGAATTTTTGCAAAAGGTGGGGTCGCGGCTTGGGTTGCAGTTACATGTATATCTTACTTTAGATAGTATTTTACAGTGTGTTATGAATTTCCTTGCGTCCTGAAATTCAGTTATGCTATGAATGTGTTAGAAATATTTGCGAGAACCGAGATTTGATGATATAGCTTTCTATACAGAATCCAACTGCACTACCCATTCGGCCACCGCGACCCCTTAGAATAATTTGGTAAAAGATGAGTTTTATGCCTAAAAATAGCACGCTTGCATCAGTGAGCTAAAAATAGCGGATAAAAATAGTAACAAAACGTCACTTTGTTAAATATAGATAGTGAAGTCGATGCTGATTGGCTACTACAACCTATAAAAGAGCACTGGTTCCGCTAACAATTCAGTCTCTCCGAGAATCATCTGCCGAACGGACGCTCCTCTCTCTCTCTCTCACTATGAATGTTACTTCGACGAACGAGTCCAGTACGCCTGCTATGGCGTTGGGTCCGTATTTCGTTCTCAAAGCTGAGGGGACACGACCAACAATTCCAATGATCAACATGACTCGACCAGACGGGATGGGTCGACCGACGAGAGCGCACATTCTGCTTCAAACACCAGTCTACCGTTTTGAAAATGGACCGAAGAAAATTGCCAACGATGCACTTCTGTTCCCGATTACCAATGCGATTGATGAAGGGAAAGAGCTGCGGTCGTTTATAGAAAAAATGGAAGAAAGTCTCAACTGGACCGTACCCCAATGTCTGGACGAGATAGATGGCGTGCCGGAGAAATTTCAGCATATCGACCCTGCCCGCTGCCTTCGACCTACGTTTAACGGGAATGGCACTGCATTCCTAAAGACAATGAAAAATGTGAAGATTTTCAGCTGGATGGGTAAGGACAGTCTCCCACCTAGCGAGCTTGGTTGTGGCAACTACCAATTTATACTCGAGGTGAATGGCATATATCTCGGACAACATGGCGACAGCGGTTACCCGGCATCCCTCCAATTGAGAATCGCGCAAATTCGTTACGATCCGAAGGAGCCGGAGGCAATACACGCGTTTGCATTCGTGCCGAGGCATGAAAATGACTACTCGATCAACAACGCTCCTCCAAACCAAGAGCATGCTGTCAGATTGGGTCTGATGGATACTCCTCAGAAGCCTACGCGTAAACGTTCTGCTGCTGCTGGCCCACAGAAAGCGAAAAAGCGAATGACCGATGTGTCCCAATGGCTGGGCGAGGCTTTCGACGTCGATTTGGACTCGAGCAACTAAAACAGTGCTTGATGAACAGACTACTACGCTTTATCTGTTGTGCTTTTCTTGTTATGCTTAGTTGACTACTACTACTATTTATCTGGTGTGCTTTTCTTGTTATGCTTAGTTGACTACTACTCTTTATCTGTTGTGCTTTTCTTGTTATGCTTTACTGACTATAAACATTGTTAACTTCTCATACATGTTCTATTATAATCAATTAAACGTTGTCTCCCTATCTGATGGCCTGTTCTCTTTATCTTGATTTTGAGGGATCGGAGTCGAGTATAGTAGAAATTGGTGGCATAATTTGGGATCGAGATGAGGAAAAAATTGTTCACTCGTTTCTCTATCACGGTTTAGTTACTGATAAAGAAGATTATTTGAAAGGCAAACGTTATTGTCATGGTTTGCGATACATGTTTTTACTGGTAAATGGTGATTCGCAGGAAGATTTAGTCTTGCAATTGAAACTGAAACTTGTAAATTATCCTATAAGTGAGATTGTTGGTCATGGTTCTGACATTAAAGCATTTTTAGTGAGAAATAATATAGATATAGTCTATCGGAATTGTAATTTACCTCCATGGAAAGTGCGACACAATAATCCTTTTCACCAGTTTGCTTTTTCCGCTAAAGAGCAGGATATGAAAATTATTTCTTTAAAATGCCGAGTTTCACGCGCACATCCCCATCAAATAAGTGCAAAGACAGAGGAAAAGAAATCGCATGGTGTGCATTGTTGCTATTATGATAGCTTAGAAATTATGTGTTTCGATTTACAACGGATTCCTATAAAAGACCGTCATAAGGATGCATTGCGTATATAATTGCACACTTTCTTGTTTTCTCTCATTCATCATCAACGCCAGCTACTGAACAGACGTAATGCCTTGCTCCTACTGCCTCGAAGAGATGTGCGTTTGCGAGGACAGCGATATGGAGGATTATGACGATTGTGGGTACTATGTTTGTCCTCGCTGCAGTCTGGAGTATTCAGAGTGCGATTGCGATGACTGCGATGATGATGACTAAATCATTCAGTGTTTCGATTCCTATAAAAAGACCGTCATAAGGCTTCCTTCACTCAGAATTCTTCTAACTGTCAAGGAGTAGAGACGGAAAAATGAAAGTTGTGAATCGGGTGTTTCGCGGAACACTGCCTACTTCTCCCAACTTGGAGGAACTTAAAAAGTTTTGTGATTCGAAACAGGGAGTCGTGGCAAAACATTACAAGAGTCGTCCGAAGATGTTAACTGTTAAAATAGAAAATTGTGCAACTCTACTTTTATTTAAGACTGGAAAGTTTCGATGTATGGGAGATTGTACCAAGTCAGATGCGCGTCGAATGCTAACGTTTTTATTTCATTATAGTGTACCCCTTGAACTGCAGTCAATGACAGTGACATTTCGTGTTAAACCTATAACGATGGACTTTGTGCATCGCTTTGAACATGTTATTTTATATGAGCCGGAACTTTTCTGCGGTATTAAACTACTGCATTGGTCTGATGTTTATTGCAATCTTTTCTTTTCCGGTGCGGTTGTTGTCCTTGGTTCGAATGCCTTATTACGCGCACATGAAATCAAAGCATGGTTAGAGTCTGTTCAAACAGAGTTGAGTATAAACATGGAAATAGTTTCCTGAATTATGTATCGTCCATCTCCGAAGTCATTTTTAAAATGGAGAAGCTTATTAGACAAGTATATTGCGAGGTGGAGGGTGTGTTCTCTCCTAACGATGGTGAGTGTTGTGTAGTGCTGGATAAAGTGTTTCACCCAATGGCAGATGAGCTGAATCATGGGCGTATAATAGCGCTGTGGACATTTGCGACTATGTTAAGAAAAGGCTGCCTGGAAAAGCAGCATAGTAAATGTAGTGACATGATAACACATCTGAAGAGTATCACGGGATGGGGTTGGTTTATTGACACCCTAGCAGTATATAAAGGGACGATTGACGCGTTGGGATCAATCAATCATGTATGCGAACATTGACGTGTACGAAAATATTCAACGCGAGCCGCACTATTTAACAATGACTGTCCCTTTGGAACAATTTCCCTATTCACCTGTGCTTGCTGATGAAGTGAATGAAGATGAGGGGATTTATGAAGAGTTGGACTTTGATGCAATGAGTGCACTGGATTATGTTATGAACTCTAACCTCCCACCCTCTCTCCCACCTCTTCCTCGCGTGAAAACTATTAAAAAGTTCTGCACTATTTTGTAATGTGTTCTATCTATAAACATTAATAAATTGGATGAATGATTTGGAAATTATGAAGTTTTATGATTTACGTTTTAAGCATAAGGCTAGCATGATAATCGCTGGACCTAGTCAGTCGGGGAAGACCACATTTGTGCGCGAGTTGCTAAAACATCGTCATGTATTATTTGACCAACCGATGGAGCGAGTGTTTTGGTTTTACGGTGTATACCAACAGACACTGCATACTGAACTTAGGAAAGAGGGCGTTATTTTAGAAGAAGGAGTTCCCTCCGATAACATCCAACCTAATAGCATCGTGGTTTTAGACGATCTTATGAATGAAATTAAATCATCGAAGGAAGTGGTGAATTTGTTTACGCGAACAGCTCATCACCAACACTGTTTCATAATTTTGATATTGCAAAATTTATTTAATAAAGGCCCAGATTCTCGCACACTACACCTTAACGCTCAATATCTGACACTCTTTAAAAATCCGCGCGACTCTCTACAAGTTAAAATATTAGGTGCCCAAATGTTCCCTGGTCGTGCGGATATACTTTCCAAAGTTTTCAAAGATGCTACACAAGAATCACACTCTTACCTGGTAATAGATTCACATCAGAAAATGGATGATGATGTCCGACTTCGATCCAGAATATTTCTCCATGAGCGTCCAATGGTTGCCTATAAAGTATAAACAATAGTGAATGAGTAGAAATATCAAAGCATGAGAAAACTAAAGAAATTCGCCCATTTTCTTCATACACTCATAGAGGTAGATGCAAAAATGCGAAGGAAACTTCTGCTGCAGGCACCCTCTGATCTGATCAAAGCTCTGATTGAGCTCAGTCTTAATTTTCTACAGGGTAACATTAAAGTCTCTAGTACAGTCTTAAAGAAACTCAAACGACAGAAAATGGGTTTGAGAAAACTAGCTGCATGCCGCGGCAATCAGCGAGTGAAGATTGCACGTCGACAGCTTAACCAGAAAGGAGGGATATTTCCTTTTCTGATTCCATTGCTAGCTGCTGCTATACCAGCGGCAACAATCGCCGGGACTGCTCCGCTAATTGCGAGAAGTGTTGCGCGAAATGCTACAAATGCGGCTTTGGATACAGTGGGAAAACGAGCGACAGAGTTTATCAAAAAACTATAAACATTTGAACAGTTACCACTATACTCTCTAATCATGCAGCGCTACAGTCATCTGTTAGAGATTTTGAAACATGCTGATAGGAAAACGCGTAATAATATTATCCGAACAGCACCGAGCGGTTTTATTCAAGCAATAGCTGATATGTGTCAGAAATTTTTAAAAGGAAAGCTGCATGTTTCCTCTAACACAGTGAAAAAGTTGAAGCGACATAGAACAAAACTGCATACGTTGGCCAAGTGTAGAGGGAAGAAAGGTGTTTGTCGTGCACGTCGTCATTTGCAAAAAGGTGGAGTGTTGCCTTTCCTTATTCCTCTACTCGCTGCTGCTGGTCCACTGATTGGAAAAGCTCTACTCGGAATTGGTGCAAGTGCTGCTGCTAGTGCAGTGGGGCATAGTATTAAAAAGGCTATAAACAAACGCAAACGTTAATGGAAAATGAAATAATGAACTACTCACCTTATAAGCGAATGGTATTAATTCCCGAAGTGGAGTATGAACGCCAATGTCGACCGCCGCCCTCCGACAACGAACCCGTCTGGCCCACTGATACAAGCACAGAAAGAGAGCAAAAGTTGTACTCAGTTTCACTTTCAAAACTGCGTAAATCTTCTGAAAAAGCTGCTCCTACTTCTAACTCCACTGCTTCAACTGATTTACAATCTCTTCTCAGTAGTTTCCCTAAAAATACAAAATCTAAAGCGCAAAGACTCCTAAACTATTTGGAACAGAAAAGACCGCATATAGATTGGAATGAAAATGGAGAGGCAGTATATGGAGGTTTACCTCATTCCGGGTCAAACTTGGTTGATTTAATATTCCACGCTACCACTCCTAAAAGAAGGGCTATTGCACCGATTGGATGGGCGGAATTTATGGCTAAGCTGAAAGAATTCAATGTTCCCTTTACAATTCTGAACAATTTTACTCAAACCGAAATACAACCACCACCACCACCTCAGCAGAAGAGACGGAAAAGACAGTCGAGTCCTCCATGGATAAATGTTCCTTAACTTTATAAACATATAATAAAAACCTTTGGAAATATAAAATGAATTCTTACCTTTGTTGTTGTAAAGGGGAAGAAGATGAAGTAGATGGCGTAGATATAAACATAACTTGCCAGAATATTACATGCTGTCAGAAGAACTATGGAGGAGGAACGACTGAACGAAATATATTACAGCGTTGGAAATCCAGCCTCATACGGAGGCGCATACAAGCTAGCGAAGGAAAGCGGGATAGCGTTGAGAAAAACGAAAGCATGGCTGAAGAGTCAGCGCACATACACAACACATAGACCTGCGCGTAAAAATTACCCTACACGTCGTTATGTCGTGCGAGGAATTGATAGGCAGTGGCAAGCAGATTTGGTAGACATGAAAAAATATGCTGGAGAAAATGAGAGTACTAATTTCCTACTTACTGTCATAGATATGTTTTCACGTTATGCTTGGGCTATGCCCCTAAAACGAAAGACGCCAGAAGAAGTGATTCGCGCTTTTCATATAATTTTCGATCAAGACAAACGTCAGCCGCGCTATTTACAAACAGATCAGGGCACTGAATTTGAAAATGTAAAAGTGAGAAAGTTTTTGTCCGAACGTGGAATTGAGCAGTTTAGCACAGGGAGTCAGTTTAAAGCTGCTATGGTTGAAAGATTTAATAGAACACTCAAGACAAAAATGGCTCGTATACGCACGCACAAGGGTCATTCGCGCTGGCTAGAAATTTTGCCTGATCTATTGAAAAGTTATAATAGGAGCAAACATCGAATTCTCGGCTGTGCTCCCATTGACGTGCGCAAAGACAATGAGGTTAACATTTGGAATCATCTCTATGGCAAGCTGAGAAAACCGCGCAGGAAAGCAAAGTTTCAACTTGAAGACCGTGTACGCATTTCTAAGGCTAAGGGAACGTTTGAGAAAGGCTATGAACCGAATTGGAGCGAGGAAATCTTTTCAATTCATGCTATTAATCGAAAATATGCACCTATCACTTATACGCTACGCGATTATCAGAACACAATTCTCAAAGGCAGTTTTTATGAACATGAACTTCAATTGGTAGATGATTCCGAACAAGTCTATACTATTGAGCACATTTTACGAACACGAGGGTTTGGAAAGCATAAACAATATCTTGTGAAATGGTTAGGCTATAACGAAACTTCTTGGATTAGCGGTGATCAATTTCGAGAATTGTCCTAATGCTTTGTCCCTACTGCTATCCGCCTGCTTGTCCCCGCTGCAATCCTACTTCAGGCAATACGGACGGTGAAGATTGTGCGTGCGACTTTTATGATATCTGTCCTGAGCACATGTATGATGAGTGCTTTTGCGGATCTGATAACTGCTATATTTGTAATGAAGTGTATGTAACTGAATACTTTACCTGCTCTAAATGCAGTCTGAATTATGGAGAGTGTTCTTGTGAGTGAAAACCTATGTATAAACAAAATTAAAGTCTACTTCTCTTTTCAATTATGGATGATTTCTATATTGTACTGCCGAGCAATGCTCAGCCTAAGTTTCACACTCAAAACACCGCTAGCAATTTTCGCATAACCTTCGATGAATCTTATACACTTGATAAAGGCGAGTGGGAGGCAGCACTTATGGAAATTACCTATGTGAATGCGATGAATAATATCATCGAGGAATCTTTCCATGTTGTAAAGCAAAGTGTTGTACTTAGTCATGCAAAAGTGAAACTAAACAAAAAGGGTTATGCCGAGCTTAAAAATAATGCTAGAGGTGTTGCACTTTCTTTTGACGAGAAAGAGAAACGGTATACTATTACCAGAAAAGATATGAATAAAGCTTGGGGAATGACACAGCAAGGCTTGGTGGAATTATGTTTTCTGAGTGAATCGGCAATGCGCTTTACATCGCCTGATGCGCTCTTCAATTGTCTACCAAAAACGTTAAAATCGCTCACCGCTCCTCTCAAACCTGTGGAAACTTTTTCTGATCTGGGAAAATTGACTCTGTGGGAAATTGATGAGAAAGATTATGCTATTAAAACGAAGGAGCGCAGAGAAGAAATTTGCATGACACGTCATCTCCAACGGGGTTACTACAAATCGCATTCGGACCTCATCACATATCTGAATGGAGATGAAGAAAAAGCTCCGCTAAATAAACTTCCTTCCAAAGAAACTCTGGATTATAAATTGCTCCATGGAAAATGCAATGTTCAATGGGCCTATGATGAAAAGAAAAATCGCGTCGGAGTTGCACTTGGAATTCCCTTTAAACTAATAATGAATAATGGACTGCATGATATTCTCGGTTTCACTCATGAGACGTTAACTTATGGCGTTCACTGGGCTGAAAAAGCACCACTCATGACTCGTGGAATTTACAGTCTGTATGTCTATTGCAGTCTATGTGCGCCCATACGTGTAGGAAATATTGTAGCTCCTCTTCTACGAACAGTTCCCATCAAGCATGGTAAAGAGTGGGGAAAAGTGATGAATTTACGCTTCAATCCGCCAATGTATGTCCCACTCAATACAAGCAGTTTTAACTCAATAGAAATAAGTGTTCGAGATGATACGGGCCAAATGATAAATTTTGCCGAAGGAAAAACAACGCTAGTCATTCATCTCCGTCGCAGAAAAGTATAAACATTCTTAAATGAGTGGGAAAAGTTAACAATGCCGATCCTGCGCAAATATACTCTACCCTATCATACAGGCGGAATGATGGTTTTTAAAGGCAGTCGTCGTCAGCGTGGTGGAAATTTGTTTAGCACAATCAAACGTCTGATTGTTCCTATTGCGAGTAAGGCTGCACCTATTTTGAAAAAGACAGGCAAAGATTTTCTCAAACGTGGAGTTAAAGTTGGAGTGAACACACTATCTGAAAAGCTCAATAATCCCTCAGCAGATGTGCGTGAAACATTGAGGAAGAATACATCGAGAGCAGTAAAAGGCGCATTTAAGGATTATTTTGACGAGCAACCTGATTTGCCATTCACATCACAAGACGGAGCTGGTATCAAACGGAAACGCCGCGCTTCTCCTAAGAAGAAAAAGTCTATAAACAAAACCAAAACCAAACGTAGAAGACGCCAACACTTTAACGATATTTTCAGCACATAATAATGAGGAAACAAAATTGCACAAAGTCTGAATTGGATCTCTTTGCCGGGCGTCCTATACAGACTGACATTGAAGAGTATGCTTTTGTAAAACTTTTCCCTCTTAATAATGTCAAGGGGAGTAGCGGTCCGATTGAATTTTTTGTCAAAGGCAGTTCAGAAGACTATATTGACCTGAACAATACTTTTCTCGGACTGAAAGTTAGAGTTTCAAAAAGTGATGGAACTGAGCTGGCGTCTACTGATACGAATATTGCACCGGTGAATAATTGGATGCATAGTTTGTTTTCCGATATTAGTGTCTACCTCAATGAGACACAAGTGGAAGGCGGTAAACATATGTATCCCTATAAGGCCTATCTGAGCAATGTTCTTCTCTATGGAGAAAATGCGAAAAAGTGTCAGCTGCAATCCAGTGGTTTTGCAAAAGATCAGGCGGGTAAAATGAATGAAGTTAACAATCCTGCTTTTGTAACGCGAAACGGATGGATTAGTCAATCTCGGCTGTGTGATATGATTGGTCCTCTACATTTGGATATCTGCAATCAGGGGAAATTGCTTCTGAACCATGTGGATATTCGATTGAAACTTGACCGAAGCAAAACTGATTTTAATTTAATATCATTTCCTGTAACTGCACATGGCAGCGGTACTAGTCGAGTAGGAGCGAAACCGAAACTAGAGGGTCTTATTGTGGATATTGAGGAAGCCTTCCTGAAAATTTCTCGTGTCAAAGTATCTGCCTCTACCATTGCCGAAAAAGAACGCCATTTGGCGATTCAGAATGCTCTCTATCCTATCCAACGCACAGAAATGCATACCTATACTATTCCATCAGGACAGCAGTCGGATGTGAAAGAAAATTTGTTTCAGGGTGATATGCCAAAACTTATCGTTCTTGGACTGATAGATAATGAAGACTTTAATGGAAAAATAGATAAAAATCCATTTGTGTTTCGGCATAAGAATCTGAACCACATTGGTCTCTATAAAGACGGCATGCCGATTCCTCATGCTCCACTCACACCTAATTTCACCTCGGGGCTATATACTGAAGAATATATGGCATTTTTGGATGCGCTTGATTTGACTACGACCGACAATGATATTAAGAAAAACGACTATGGAAATGGCTATACTCTATTTGCTTTCAATCTGGCTGCTGATAAGTGTATTGCCGGTCATGGACAAGCTATACGAGATGGAAATCTTCGAATTGAATTGAAATTCAGTGAGGCTACAACGAAGGCTATAAACGTGGTTGCGCTCGCTATCTATGAAGATGAATTTGAGATTACTCGAATGCGAAAAGTGATTAAAAGTCTGTAATGCGGCGATTCACTTGGATAGAGTTTGCTTGTCTGTTTCTGTTTCTCACACTCTATACTCTACTTGGAGTTGGGCTGATTCTCAATGCTCACTTCAATTCAATTGGAACAAATTCTACAAAATCATGGTTCGCACTTTTTAGGTGTTTTACCAATAGATCAATTGCCTAGGACAGTAATGAGCAAATACTGTTTTATAGTCAATACAGATACTAGCAATCTTCCCGGAAAACATTGGCTAGCAATCTATCTTAACAATAAAAACGGTGAAGTGTTCGACCCTTATGGACGATTGCCTCCTATACGACTGCAAAGATGGATGAATAAAATGTGTCACCATTGGACCTACAATAAACATTTTATACAAGGCCCACAGTCTACACTGTGCGGAGCCTACTGCGTGTTTTTTCTTATGAAACGTTGTTTTACTAATTTACCTATGCATGTTATTATCTGTCGTGAATTTAGCTTTACCAATGTCCGTAAAAATGACACTAAAATGCGAAAGTTTCTCAGAGTGAAGTTTAACCAATAAAAACCGTTGTGTCATAAATGACTTCTTATACCCATAGAAAGGTTCATTAGCAAAAGTAAAAACATAGCGTGAAATGAGTAATAGAAATTGATTATTTCATGAATAAAATATAGGTATAATAGTTGCAAGCATAAATGTTCAAGATTAGCAAAAGAGGAGACTAATCTCCTGAGTAAAATAATAATAGTTGCAAGCACAAGTTCCACGGGAAGGTTACACATAAAAGTCCCACAGTTAATCCTCCTGGGTTGAGGTTTTAGGCCGCTTCGCCTCGGGTTCGACCAACTCGGGAGCGATGGGGTCTGCTTTGCGTTTGAGGGGAGGTCGTCTGGCTGTTGACTCAAGCTGATGATTGCCATAGGGAAGGCTGGCGTTGGGAGATATCCAGGCTCGCTTGTCCTCGAAGAAGGATAGAGTCCTTTTCTTGTACTGCAGAGTGAGGTTAACATGTTTAACGCTCCCAATGCGGCGCTGAGTGTGCGAAAATTCAATACGGTCTTTGTAGGCTTGCAGGTAGTCCTTGTGTCGAATTTCGTGTTGGAGGGTGTATCGGCGTACCCCCTTCGCTCGCGTCTTCTCCTTATTGCTTGCCGTCATCATAGAGTACAGTTTTGGGCGGAGCAGGATCCATTCCTTGAACGCTTCACCTTCTGCCTCGTCCTTAATGCAGCCAAGTCGGGCCTTGCATTTGTCGTTTGCCATTTGAGGGAGAAGATCTTTCGCCACGTCGATGCCCGTCATTGAGAGGAAGAAGCTATCCGTATCCCCGCCGGCGATGCGAATAGTTCCCCCAAACTTGCTCTCGTATTTGGGTAGATGCTCATACCTCAGCTCGTACATCTCCAGTTTTGAGAGTTCCAGAACGGCCTGACCGATGTAGAGGGGTTTATCCATGACGATTGTATCTCGGGTTAATTGTGCGCCCACCAGGTTCGGAGAAAAGATGCATGAGGAGTAGAACTCCGGACGACTCGCTTGGGTAGTCAGTCTCGTCTCGGTATTGCATAGACGGAATCGCATGCGTTTCCTCACATTCTCCATCGTCTGTAAAGTGAGTGAAAAATAGTTAGAGTTATGCATACAACAAATTAAAATGTAATTATTTACCTTTCCAAATAGTGCGTTGTTCTTCAGCTTGTAGTAGTCCTTCTCAAACGGGTTCTGAGCTTCTTGTCGTCGTCGGCTGTTGTAGGCAATGTAGGGTGCGAAGAAAGCTGCCTGCTGGAACTTGATGCCGCGGTGAATTTTGATAAGCTGCATTCCTTTCTCGAGATAATATTGTAGAAGCTTTCCGTGTACCACATACTTCTCTCGATCGTAGTGAGACAACAGAAGTTTTCCATAGCCACGAAAGGCTGTATCTGGTTTTCCATAGCGAAATTCCATCATACTTTCCCACTGGTCTCGCATATGAGAAGTCAGCATACTTTCCTCAATCGTCACTTTTTCGGGCGCAAAAGGCAAGTCCTCTGTCATATCCTGGACAGCATGGGGATACTCCAAGTCGACTTCCAACAGCATTCCTTCATCTCCCTCAAAGTTAAAAGTCTCAATGTTGAGATTTGCAAGCTCCTCATCCGACATCCAGGCAAACTTTTTCTGAGGCAGCTTTTGTGAGAGCGCGTGTCCGTAGAGGTTGTTAGCGTCCACGTACAAGAGATCCGTGAGGTGTTTAGTGGGATCGTAGCTTTCCGGGACTCGAGGAGTGTTGGCAGTAAGGTGATGCTCATTCACAAACGTCATCCCGCCGCGTATTCCTTTCTCCATCATTTCAAACATGGGTATGTCCGAAATGAGATCAACTTCGGCTCCTGTCATCTTAAACGCTGAGTCCCATGTAAGCCCTGGAAGCGTATAGTAGTAGGCAGGATCCAGGCCGTCTTCCCTCAGTGAGATTTCTCGGAAATGTTCGAACACGTCCGCCAATTGGTAGATGTCGCGTTTGAGGTAAGCGTGCATATAGTCTCCAAACGTCTGGCACTGCAGTTGGGTCCATGCGGTTTGCGCGCGAGAGTAGTCTTCCTCGCTGATAGCCTCATTGGTGAGGGAAGAGGTGAAGGCTTCAGGCGGGGGCAGGCTCCGTTCATTCAGTCGCTCCATTGAGTCAAAGTAGGAGTAGGGGAAAACTCCTTTTGCTGTGATTAGATCGGTAGAAGGCAGGTTCAGTGTCTTACAATGTTGGAGGTCTTCCGGCTTCAGATTCTTGACCAGGCTATCCAGAGAACTGCTCATAAATTGAAAACTATCTAAGAACTGGATAGTCATTTTGATTGGATGCATCCTCCCCTCTGCATCCCTGTACTTGCCAACCTGATACTCGACTGCCATCGCCATATATTTCTCTTTCGTCTGAGGGATAATGCTAGGCTCCCAGTTTGGTTTCTTGTCGAGTCCATTAATGCATAGCACATGCATATCATAATTACGCAGGTTGTGGAAGAAAATCGGTAGGAATTTTCGCTTCATTTTCATCTTGTCATTGCATCCCTGGCAGGCCGCTCCGCGGTACTTTCCATTGAGATGATCATGCTCTTGTATTTTCTTTTTCAGAGGCTCATTCTGGTTGAAGCTTTCCTTGCATACGTAGCATATAATCGCTTGGGCATACTCGCGTTTCTCCGCGGCAGACATCTTGATCTTGACATGAGAGTATTTCCTATTCCAGTTGTAGACGTTAGTAGCCACCGTTTCCAGCGCGTTGAGACCCTCTTCGATGCACTTCAATCCCGTAAACACTTGGTAGGATGAAGGGAGTGGCTTATGAGTCATGTCCGGGTTGGGGACAAGCAGAAAACCGAAGGATGCAGGCACATGAACCTCGAGATGTTTATCATCTTTCTTTTGTAGGTAACACTCAATGTCAGCATATACCGTGTATGGGACACGCTGGGTCCTATTCCACTGATCGAACTTGCGGCTCGTCTTATCGGCAGGAACTAGTGTTTGACGCCTATCCGTGTAGCATGTAGGCTTGTGTTTGGCTAAATATTTCTCGTCCATGAAAGGTTGAAGGCATCGCTCACAATATACTCTCGAACGATCCTTTTTCACATTGAGTAGTCGAGATATGTTGACAACTCCCACGAAATGAGCTTCCCCCTCCGGATTATCGACTGCCATGACACATACAGACTTTTCACCCTCCATCACTGGATTCTTCGTATGATGAAGGATACGAACAGGGTGTTTCTCATCCTCCTCATCCCACTGTAGCATGTGTACTCTCAACCCTGGGTTGTTTTTCTCAAATAGTTGGAGTTGACCGGCTGTCATGGGAAACGTGATTCCATTCCAGTTGTGTTCGTTGAGCCAGGGTTCATACTTGGCGGCGCGGTTACGATTCGTTTTCACATCATGATAGTGGAGAACAGAGAGTAATGCATATCGGAAACAGTCACTTCCCTTGTTCTTGACGTTGACGACAGCCTCCTTCCCCTTGAGACGTGGAGGTAGCTCGAAGTAGCCATGACCGCGAAGGTTAGGGATGGAGTGAAAGCGAGTCACACACATATCGAACCAGTCCATACCCTCAATAATCCAGTTACTGCCATTGCGAATAAAATCTTCAAGCATTTTCTCTATCATTTGGATAACATCCTCAATCTGTACTTCACATAAGCTGACTGCTTTGATAGACATTTGTGAAATATCTCGATCCACAACTTCACCATCCTTGTCCAGCTTAATCAAACGCACTTGTACTACAAAATGCACCTTCACCTCATTGCATTCTCCGAGCAGTAAGTCAAAAGATTCACGTATGAGAGGCATAGCAGCATTAAAAAAGTCCGTGGGCTGCATGAAAGAGTTCTCGCTGGGGGTAAATCGGATAATGCGACTGCTACGATTCAGAGCATGAGCGTGAAGATAGCGATGGATTGAATGGGAAGGACTGGTCGGAGGAGCCATTCTCGCAGGAATTGAATCTAGATGGCAAGTAGTGCGATGCTCACAGAATTCCTCTACAGAGTCAAAATTCTCACCACACTGGTGGCACGTTCGGATTGGTGTTTCAGCTTCGCTTGGGATAGAGTCACAGTCAGAGTCGGAGAGTTCGCATTCAGTATTGGCTGAGTTCTCGTTGCAGTCAGCTTCAGAGGGAGTTGTGGAGTCAGAGTCGCAATCAGTATTGGCCGAGTTCTCGCTGCAGTCAGCTTCAGAGGGAGTTGTGGAGAGAGAACAGTCAGAGTCGGATAGTTCGCATTCAGTGTTGGCAGGGTTCTCGCTACAGACAGCTTCAGAGGGAGTTGCAGAGAGAGAACGTTCGTTCAGATTAGCGCTGGCTGAGGTGGATGATGGAGGAACAACGGACCAATGTTTATAACCATCCCGGCGTAATCGAAGAGGTGACACTCGGCGTTGCATGTTTGAAAATATGACTGTTAACCTCTCACTCCTCTGTTTATATAGGTCCGAATATCCACAGAGAGTTCGGTCGATAGAAGATTCGGATTCGTTGAGGATAAAGTTTTGTTCGATGAATGAATATCCACAGTGAGTTCGGTCGATAGAGGAAGCTTTGTTCACTGCAAGATATGGAGAGAGAGAGACAGGGTTGTCTTAGGCAAAGTCAAACCACAACTGATTTCTTTCTTTCACTCCTGTCTATATAGCTTAGCGCATCACCCCTAGAAATGAAAATCCTACTTAAAGCTGATTGGTTGTTAGACTATCCTATGGTTATCTTGGAAAATCGTACTTGAAGCTGATTGGTTGTAAGACTAGCCTATGATTATCTATGCTAGGGAAACTGCTGAACTCATAACCTAATGATTCATTCTCTCAGCAATAAGACAAGAGTTAGCCAGGAAATGAGTATATTATGGGGATGTATAACATTACAAGCAAGCACTGAATAAGTGAATAAGAATATAGT